>LPNX010555952.1:37782-96366 GCA_001517045.1 Pseudotsuga menziesii | reverse complement strand
TATGGAAGGCCAGGAGTCATATGAGTCGGATCCAAGTCAAGGAATGCTCCAAAGGATTTTGGATTATGTACACATCCTGATGTACGTGACTATAGAGGGAATATCCACGTATGTACGCGGTTATCGGGGAAAAGGCCGCGTATATCATTTTTCTAATGTTTTAAGGGATGGTCAAGGATACATCAAAAGACAAAAAGTGGTCCATAGGGGCTAATGAGTTTGCAACGGGACATGGGAAGGCCATACAATGTGTGATTCACCTAGTGGGGTGAAAATCTCTACAACAGATGCCCCTTAATGTATGAGATCAGAGGGGTTATACGATAGCCGAAATACATTATAAGTCCATCCCAGAAGTGAAGTGATGAAGGTACCCAAATGGAACACCAGCCACCCAATCAGCATAATACCATAATACAACTCTGCATATAACTGGGAATACATATAGCAGTCCCGGATAAATAAGAGTACAATGGCCATGAATAGGCATGAAACATGATAACACATATGTGGTCATCGCCACGTACAATACACATAGATCAGAATCTCCATGATGAAGATATACAAAGGACTATGATCTACACAAGGGATGAAGATATACAATAGATCAAGATCTCCATAGTGGCTGGAAATGTCTGACATATACTGGAACAAGTCACGAGAGCTGAAATCTCATGAACACTGGCACGATCAAGGAGGTAGCATATAGTGGATGCCACCAATCTGGAAGGTCTTCTACACATACCACTACGAGTACATGTCCTACTATGCGAATAGAGGTGTCGAGGTCGAACATAGCAGTCCATCGTCTGATTACCAATCATTGATGTATACCATTAACAGACGCGATATCACCCACCAATAATGAAAATGGGAATCAAGGTACTAGAGTGCAAACTAACAAGTGTGAATAAATGTGTTGAGGTCGAACACTTGAGAGAATCCATCGATCAAGGGACATTGATGTATTCCCAAAACTGTTGATGGCGAGAGAACCTGCCACTGATGACTGCAAGTCTCAAGGCACTCAAAATGACTCTAGATTCCAATCCTAGAATAAATGATCTGAAGTCGATGGGATGAAATCCGCTGGAAGGAGGGCATTAGGGCATCCCCCATCATCCAACACGAGGTACTCAGCGAAGCTGTATAATGTGGAAGGACTCGATCATAAGGTGCACGAACCAGTAACTGTACCGGGAATGGCCGACATGCAAAGTCAAGATAACTAAGGAATGGCCGACTCAGGTTTCAACTTCCTTCGAACAAGAGCATAACGACGTATGGTGACTGAATGAAGGCAGCATAGACTCGATATACAAACTGGGACATCTCTATGACGCAGGAGGCATCAATAGAGGCTCCATAGGGACTAGAAGCTTAACCAGTCGGTGGAGATAAAACTCAGATAACGAGTATAGCTCCTAAGTCAAACTATAAACCAACCAATGGATGTGATATACAGTGCTCTGTTCGAAGGCGACACGACTCGACAGCTGCCAAAGATAATATCTTTTCTTGTCCGGCTTTTTGGTTTTTTTATTTTTTTGGTCTTTTTCAGTTATTTGAAAAGCTTGAAAAAAGAATAAACTAGCTTTATAGTTACAAACTAGGAGGAGACGAGTGTCATTTAGGGCAAACAAACTAGTTCCAAGCAGTGGAACATACCTATGCTCAATGCAAGGATACATGTGTAGGATATCGACACTCGGGGGAAAATCCCCTCCCGGTAAAAAGGGAATCAAGCTGCGAAGGATATAAATAAAGGCTCTGCATGGCTAGACATGAGACAAGCTCGGGCTATATGGTTGAAACGCAATGTCAGGGGAGTCGGCATAAAGCTCAATAAGACGGGAAAAGCTCATGATAATGCATCCACAACTTGATACAAGGGAGTCTGGGGGGTCATGGCCAACATAAGATCAAGAGGAGGATGAGGCTCTTGCTAAATTTCATGGCAATACTATACAACGGACTCCCACACCCTAAAGGGGAAACATCGGCATGGGCACCAAATGCAAATAAGGCGCTAACTAGAGTACCCATGTAAGGTGAGGCTCTACCACTCATATCATGCCACTTCTATAGCAGCAAGAAGGTTCCGTGACATAATAGAGTGGGTTCGTACCTAAGGATATAGTGACATGGTCATAATGTCATGCAAAATGCAACCGGTGGTGAACCTAACCTATATGCCAGTGTAGACGTAATACCTGTGAAAGGCACGAACGGTCTCTGGCCACAAAAGAAGCATCCAATAGACAACTTCAGACCCAAGGAAGACCCAACCACACTCACAACCCACCCAGCAACTTCCCACAACATAAGACTCACCAAAAGGGAGGATGTACGCGACTGTATAGAGAATAGCTGCATATGTATGCACCTTTTGGCCAAACATCCGCAACTATTGTCCAAAAACCTGCGTATACAGGGAAGGCAATGGTAAAAATCAAGTCAAGGCCAAACCAATAAAGGGGAGTGTCAATGGACAACCATACTATAACATGCGACACAGAAACAGAGAGAAACAAAGAGCAAATCAATAATATCAAGCCCATTGTGCCCCCAACCCCAAAGAAAAACAAGGAACATCCCTAGCAGAGTCACCAATTCTATCCTCCATCACTCCGATAGCAAGCTTACTAGAAAAAGGCAAGCTTGGGAAGAACACAACAGTGTTCCAAGGGACAAAGGGATGCAGACTCAAGCATAAGTTCTGGCAACAATGGACTATAGTTTCGATACTCTCAATTCTCTCTTATTTCTCCCCCCTTTTAATGTACCAAGGGGCTCCTTATATAGCTTCACAAGGGACAATGAAGGGTCGAATCCGAGCGATCTCAAGGCATATGGAAGGCCAGGAGTCATATGAGTCGGATCCAAGTCAAGGAATGCTCCAAAGGATTTTGGATTATGTACACATCCCGATGTACGTGACTATAGAGGGAATATCCGCGTATGTACGCGGTTATCGGGGAAAAGGCCGTGTATATCATTTTTCTAATGTTTTAAGGGATGGTCAAGGATACATCAAAAGACAAAAAGTGGTCCATAGGGGCTAATGAGTCTGCAGCGGGACAGGGGAAGGCCATACAATGTGTGATTCACCTAGTGGGGTGAAAATATCTATAACAAAGCATGAATATAGTTCTAAGACTTTCAGAGAGGAAGTTTACCATAGATCACTTAGCTCTACTTTTAATTCTACTCTAGTAGAGAAGACTTATCAGCTTATTATTTGTATACAATTATAAATGTTCAATTGCACAAATAGTCATCAAGTTATAAGTATTGTGGTAAAATTACATTACCATATCACTTTAATAATACTACTAAGGGATTTTACCTTTAACCCTAGATAGTTTTACTACCTTATATTTACCAAGTCTAGTCTAAACATTGGTTTGATTCATTAAGAGTTTGGTTCCTTATGGAAACCAAAAGATCACTAACTTCCAAGAAGTTTATTTTACACCAAATCACTGTAGACTATATACAAATGTAAGAGTTATTCTAGGGTGTGAATACTACCTACTTTTACTTACATATAGTTAATTTATAAACCAATTTCTTTACCCACTTGTGTATACATAACACTAGTTCTAAAAACATAGCATGTATCATAATGTTTGTATGAATGGTCAATAATAGTACTATCGACTCATGATCAAAGGCATATACTCCACTATTGATCTTTGCGTAAATGTTTTACCAACGATTAATTACAAGGTTTTCATAATACAAAAGTTAACGATACAAATAAATGTTTTTACCATTGCTTGATTTTATTGTTTATCATTGTAATGATATGAATTTGACTTTATAACTAACATTATCATCGTGGTTATCATATAAATCATTGGCAATAATATGTTTTATCTGACAGTGCAGGAGAACTATAGTGATCAACCCACTGCTGAGTAAAATCTTGATGGACATGGGGATGAGTCTCCACCATGCATTGGTCGATGTATAAACTCGTAAAGAAACCCTATCTTCTTCATTTCTCTTTCGATGGTTTATCTTTGCGTTGTCTGGGTTCTTTCACGGCCATGAGAGGCTCGCTGGTTCACGTTGGACAGCTCCATGTTGGGTGTAGTTAAGTGTTGTAATGCTTGTGTAAGAGTTGAGAGATACACCATTTGTATCTTGTTTTATTTCTGCAAGCAGTGTATCGCCATGAGTGTGCGTTTACTCTGTCAGTAGTTTAGAGTTTTGGGCCATAGGGTTACCCTTGCCATTGCTTTTAACCTGCTCCATCGTTGGTGTAAGTCTGGAATGTGAACCCCACTACCTCTATCACAGGTTAGCACGAGGGTTCGTTTCTTCAAGGTGTTGTTCTTTGTGCTGGTTAAGTATCCTCCTTAGCTCCAGCCTATTTATTCACAGGTAAGGTTTTACCCTTCTCTCATTTCTTCTCTAAGTACTATTTTAGTTTTGAATACAAAGAATACCACTTCTAAAATCGCATTGGTCTTGTTTTTGCAGGTTACAGTTGCGGCTTCAAGTATGAAGGAAACTACTCTTGAGTTAGTGAACTTCGTAGCCATAACCGGTAAGCCCCGATTTGTTGTGGCATATCCATGCTTGCAGAGGTTATTGGAAAGAAGTTACAGTTTGAAGGGAAGCATGGCTTCAGTTCCTCCAATGTATAAATGCTTAGTTTATGTTATTACTTAGTTTCGTTGTTAAAACCCTTGCATGTTGCTGGGTAACTTCAGCTTATAAGCCATGACTTGTATTTAGTTTTCTCTGTCTGTAAAAATGATTACAGCCTTACGGCTTGATAATATCATACTTTGAATTTTTAAGATATAGAGGTTTCTCCTGTACTTCATGGTTTTAAAATCAGTCCTGTTTCGAAATACCTTGTTATTTATAAATTATCTTGTAAATGAAATTATTGTAAAATAATAGGTTTTTCTTCTTCACTGTCAATGAAGTAATTTACTGTTACGGATGCATTTAAGTACTAGTATTACTGTGAAGACTATAAAATAGTCATAGTGTAAAATTTATAATCGTATACTATCGTTCCAGATTATAATAGTTAGGGTTTTTATAAAAAGAAACCCTTGTATATATGTATTCTTAATTTTATTATTACTTGGACACTGCTCTAGCATGCTTCATTTTCGCTATTACAGGTGTACGGTTGTTTATTAACCTGTTAATTATATATTTATTTTACTATTTATAAAGATGTTTATTTCCAAATAAAGACTGTAAACAATCAAAGGCATGAGTTGTAGTCTTATTATTATGTTTGTTTACCCAGTTATAAATGTAAATGGTTAAAACTTTAAATAGATTGATTTATAAAAGGATAAATTACTTGTTAGGGTTTCAACCCTCAAGTTTTCTTGCACAGGTTATAAGCATGTTTGTAAAATATAATTAGTTCCTAAATATATAATTCTTAGTTTTATATTATTTAATGTTTATATTTACCTTTGTTTTTATTTACTAATCTGTAACTCAGAATTTATTCAAAGCTCTGTAAAGAATAGAAGGTAAACTCTGTAATTCTGTTTATTTTTATAAATAAAGGGTTTATAACATAACCCTAATCTGGTTTATATTAAGTAATAGTTTAAGATTTAATTGATATTTTTTAAAAGATAAAATATGTGGTTAATAACTTGTTTATATACTTAACTGTATCTTCTATAAACTCTTATTGTATCAGTATACTTATTACTATAACTCTATTGTAGTTTTACTGTTTCTTTTCCTGCACTTTTATTTAGTTATACTAAGTAAAATAGTAAACACAAATAAACCATAACACTATTCTTTTCATAATAATTTAAACATTGAAATAAATTACTCTGCTATGCTATCTACAGATACAAAATCCTATCTATTATTTTCATTCTCTTATGAAATTCTTTCATCTACTTAAAGCATTCTAACTGTGCTAGAGTACAACCTGTTTTCCAGGTGTGGAAAAACACGATCTAGAAATTTATTTTCATTCTAACACATTAGTCTCCAAATCAATTTCATTTCTTTAACAATCTAATAAGAATACTAATTCTAACATTTCACAAACTGAATTTTTACCATTCATATAGCAGTCAAACTAAGATTTATTTAACTAACACAGTAAAATAAAATAACATAGAACCTATTGAGGACAGATGAAAACAGCTTTAGGAGACGATTCCTCCCTACCAATCTCCTGGAGAGCACTCAAACAACGCTTCCTCAGGACCCCTGAGCCTGTTCCTGGTCTTCTTGGCTGAGAACTGGGTGGAGAATACAAATAGTAGAACTCTCTGTGAACTGACTAGTTCAAAACCTCAATAAAACACTCTGCTCTCAGCAGTATGATCTTCAGCTTAAAAGTTGCAACTAGCTCAATTAGCAGTTATCCCCTCAAACACTTTCTAGATTCCCTTCCATTGAATTTCTCTGAAGTACATTCATTCAACCTGAATGTTCACCTCTCTAGAATCAGCAACCTCAACTCTCTTCAATGGGAATTTTTATAATGATTGCCTTGGTCTTTTGGGTCAGTTTTCATTAATTGTGCCACCTACTCTGATTCCACTTTCTTGGGGAATCATGACCACAAATGTAGGGAGGTTGCCACCTGCAACAGTTGGAAGTGGTTTGAGGATGCTGCCACATGTTAGTTTGCTCTCCACCCAGTCTCCTCCACAAATTTGACCAATAAACACTCTTTTAACAGTTCTCCTAAGCTGTTGTCTCCTCATTTATTTATTTATAATAAAATATTCAAAATTTACATTAAATATCCTTGACCCCACTGGGTCATCAATTACAACTTAGCATAAAATTTAACATATTGCTCCTCAAATAATATAAAATTGTTTTTGCAAAATTGGGGCATGTGACATACACACCCCCTTAAATTATAACATTGTCCTCGATGTTATTTATTCTTCGTCCTCAGAATTCCCCTGGAACAGAATTGGATATGCATCCCACATATTACTTTCCAATTCCCAAGTGGCTTCCTTTGGACCAAGGTGCTTCCAATGCACCTTCACATGTCCAATGGTGCGGTTCTGAAGTGTGATCTCGCTCCGCCCGAGGATACAGTCCAGGTCCACCAGAAAATCTCCTTCTGGTTCCACCTGTACATCATTCCAGTTAACAACATGAGTAGCATCATGAACATATTTCTTGAACAAAGAAATGTGAAAAAAATTATGAACTCTTGAATTCAATGGTAAAGCTAACTAATAGGCTACCTGTCCAATCCTAGACATTATTTCAAAAGGACCACAGTAACGAGGTGCTAGTTTTGCGTAACTACCCAACCTCAGAGAACTCTTTTTGGGTCTCACCTTGATGAACACATTTTCACCTACCTGAAACTCTTTTGGAGTTCTTTTAAGGTTTGCTTGACTTTTCTGTCGATCTTGCGCAATTTTCTCATTACCTTGTATGTTCTTTACAATTTCTTCCATTTCTTTCAATAATTCAGGACCTAACACTAATCTGTCCACCGGATTACTCCAAGAGATAGGAGTGTTACACTTCCTTCCATACAATATTTCGAAAGGACTAAATCTGGCTGAAGCTTGATAATTATTATTATAAGCAAATTCTACCAGATGCAAATAATCCTCCCATTTACCTAGCTGATACTTTACATACATTCTTAGTAAATCTTCTAGTACTTGGTTTACTTTTTCAGTTTGTCCATCGGTTTGAGGATGGAATGAAGTACTAAAATTTAGTGTAGTATTTAATCCTTTAAACAGAGATTTCCAAAAGCTACCTGTAAATTTAGGGTCTCTATCTGAGATTATAACTTTTGGTATCCCATGCAGTCAGAAAATTTGCTTTAGAAAGTGTTGCAGCTGCAACTTTTTCCACAATTTTTTAAATTATGGACCCTCCTTTTCTTTTTATATTACCTGGAATTGTTTGGATTCCTGAAATCTATTTTTCCTCTGCTACAAATTTGGATTTTTAAGGTTGAATTGAGGTCAACTGTTTTCATTCATTTCGGAAGTAGAATGGTCTAAAACTGCCAATGCTTTTGCCTGTGGAACTTAACATGTTTTTACTTTCGAATGGTTTGGTTTTATCACTGTCAAAGGTTTGAGTCGGGGTTTTAATTCTTTGTGTCGTCGCTGTTTCAGAGAGGAAACAAACTAATTTTACCGTTGCACAACTTTAAAGCAAGGATAATTTCAGGGGCGAAATTTAGCCCATGGGCTATTTTTAGGGGTTTTCTCCAAAAAAAGATTCATCGTTTTGCTTTTTTTGAAGCCTGTTTCGCCCAATTTTGATGGGGTAAACTTTTTCACCCTAAAAATCGTCAAATTATTATATAAACGATATAAAATACTTGGAAATTAAAATATTTTTTGAAAAATATTGCCAAACATTTTGTAGTTCGTGTTTTAAGAATTGGTAAGATTCGACAACATTTATACACTTTTAAATAAGTATGGTTCCTTAAAATCATCCCTGCTTTAAAGTCTTTCGATCACTTAATGTTTTGGATTATTTTTGAACAATGAATCAGGGCATTAGTTCTCTATGCCGCCGATGGCTAGTCCTGTTTTTCGTCGATGCGCTTTTATCTCTTTTGTTTTTTTTTACTATCGATGTAGAAGGAGCAAGTCGATAAGTCAACTTGAACGATAGCCGACTTAGTCGATCAGCTGACTAAGTCGATGAGGTGACTTAGTCGATCATCCGACTAATCCGGTCGGCCGACTAAGTCAGTCGGCTGACTAAACTAGAGATTAGGTCGGCCACCTAAGGTCGTGTCGGTTCACCAAACCGACACTTAGTTATTTTGTAACTGTTTTGTAACCATATATATTAGGCTGTTGAGCCAGATGAGAACTCAATTCAATTCTCTGTGTTGTATGGACTCATTCATGTAATATAATCTGTTAATTCACCTATTTGTTCTTATCTCTTGTCTCTGTTTTATATGTATGTTTTAGTATGTATTATTGGTAACCTTATGTGATCTGTAAGATTACAACATTGGTTCTATTGCTGGGAGAAGGACCATACTTCGGTGTGGTACAAGCAGGGCGACAACTCTAATACCAAAGCCCTCGACAACTATCCATCAGTCGACCAGATCTTTCGGGAACTATCTCGACAGGCTAAAACCAAAATACCAATACCAGCAGAAGGACCATGATCTACTTGGAAGGTTATTCAGTTAGACAGAACAGCTGTGAAGGTAATTGGGTAAATGGAGGATGTTCTGATTCAATTATCTTCAAATGAAAAGGTATGTCAGTTCATCGATATTTTAGTAACGGACATACCTGAGGCTTATGGACTTGTTTTGAGTCGGGATTGGTCAGCAAAGCTAAATGGATATTTCACATAAGATTGGTCACATCTGTGGTTTCCTCATAAGGGGACTCCCAATCAAATAAAAGTATTAAGAGAACCCCACATGAAGCACAATTTTACTCAATTGGAGGGTAAGAATGAACCAGTGAATTCCGTGTTGGGAAATTACTTTATTGAACTTGAACCGGGAAATTACCAAGCAGAAGAGGCCAGTGGTACATCAGACACATATCCCGATCTCCTTCGATTTTCACGAGCTGATGAATTTGACTGTAAAATAGTAGACTTGGTTGCAAATGTAGTTTTTTATTCAAGTACAGTAGAAGTAGATAGTTTTTGGACACTTTCTTTTGATGGATCTAAAACTTTGGAAGGATCAGGAGCTGGCTATGTCTTGATTGATCCAAAGAAAAATAAACATTTTCTTTCATGTAGATTAGAGTTTGAATGTACCAATAATACAGCCAAATATGAAGCATTAGTTCAAGGACTAAGAAAAGCAATTGAATTAAAAGTAGAAAATTTGAGAGTGTATGGGGATTCTGAAATAATTGCAAAGCAAATTTGAAATCAGATACATTGCATTTCACCTCATTTAAAAGCTTACCAGAATGAAGTGTGGGATTTGCTTAAAAATTTGTATGCATTTAATATTGTATCCATTCCTAGACTAAAGAATGCAGCAGCTGACTTGTTAGCTACCTCAGCTGCAAGGATTGTACCTTCAAATAACAGATGTTCTATTGAATTACTTTTCAGGCCTTCGGTTCCAGACATGATTACCAATCTACGAGTTTTTTATAATGATCAACAAATCTTGGAATGTTTGATGAATGATGAAACCTTCAAAGGAGCAATAATCGATGATGAAAAACACCAAGATGAATTAAAATTCGACAACTTTATTCCTAAAGGAGTCAGGACCTTAGAGAGAATGTTTGATCTAGACAAAAAATTCAGAAGGCCATCAAACGTCAAAACTCACAGCTCGTCCTTGCAATTCGAGCTAATAAATTTGGCAACTGAAGTTAAACCCAGATATGTAAATTTGGGAAAGTGTTGTTCTCCAGGCAAAAGAAATAATTTCATTATTTTGTTCAAACAATACAAATATGTGTTTTCCTGGACATATGAAGAGCTTAAAACATATGACACTAAGATTATACAACATGTCATCCCTATTAGATCTGGAGTCAAGCCTTATCAATAGCCTTTGATAAAAAATGCATCCAAAACTTGAGCCTTTAATTCAAAGTGAAGTGAAAAAATTATTGGATGCCAAAATTATATTCAAAGTCAGACACTCAGAATGGGTTTCGAATTTGGTTCCAGTAAGGTAGAAATATGGAGAAATAAGGCTATGTGTGGATTTCAGAGACCTAATTCATGCTTTGGATAAAGACAACTATCCAGTCCCACCCATGGAATAGATATTGCAGATGGTTTCAGGTTCTGAGTTATTTTCATTATTAGATGGATTCTCTGGCTATAATCAAGTATTAGTAGCTGAAGAGGACAGACTTAAAACTACATTCAGAACAAAGTGGGGAACTTTTGCTTACAGAAGAATGCCCTTTGGACTCATCAATGCTGGAGATACTTTCCAGAGGGCTATGGATATAGCTTTATGCGGTCTGATTAGTCGTAGTGTTTTAGTATATCTCGACGATGTCACGATATTTTCAAAGAAGAGAGAAGAACATGCATTCCATCCAAAACAAATTTTCAAGCGTTGTCAAAAATATGGGATCTCACTAAATCCTAGGAAATGTGTGTTTGCGGTTATAGAAGGAAAGCTATTGGGTCACGTTGTTTCTAAAAAAGGGATCTCCATAGACCCAGAAAGGATCAAGGCCATAGAACAGATCCCTTTACCCCATAACAAAAAAGGTATGCAATCATTCATGGGGACAATTAATTTTGTGCGAAGGTTTGTACCATATTTCGCTCAAATTGTTAAACCTTTGCAGAAAATGGTGAAAAAAAGTGTACAATGCAAGTGGACTGATGTAGAGAAGAATGCATTCAATAAAATAAAGACATCTATTGCTCATGCACCATCTCTCAAAAGTCCAAATTTTGAAAAGGATTTTATTTTGTACACTTTCGCATCTGATGATTCATTAGCAGCGGTGGTTACACAAAAGGAAGATGGGGGAGATGAGTGTCCCATATCATTTATGAGCACTGGTCTGCAGGGAGCCGAATTGAATTACCCAGCTATCAATAAACAAACTTATGCAGTTTTCAAAGCGGTAAAACAATTCAAGCCGTACATACTTAAGAACCAAACGAAGGTAATAGTTCCACACCCAGCTGTAAGGTCTCTTTTCGCACAAAAAGAATTAGGAGAAAGAAGAGGCAACTGGGTAATAGCTTTAAAAGAATATGACCTCGAATTCAAACCAACATCCATAGTTAAAGGGAAAGGACTGTGCAAACTAATGGCTGAAGGTAAAAACAATGAAGAAAACAATTGGGACAATGAAGCTGAGTTACGTATAATGGATGTATGTCCTCTTTTCACAGTTCCAGATTCCTGGTACCGGGACCTTGTTCATTACCTTTAGGAAGGATTGTTTCCATAACATTGGAGTTCCAAACAATGAAGAGAATTGCGCCTTAAATCAGCTTCATATCAGATCGTTGATGGAATATTATTTAGAAAGAATTATGATGGAGTTCTTCTCAGATGCTTAGAGAAAGAAGATGCAAAGAAGGTCATAACAAAGTTACATGATGGGCCTGTTGGAGGTCATTTTTTCGGAGATATGACAACCCATAAGATTCTCAGAGCTGGATACTATTGGCCCACACTATTCAAGGATGCGCATGCCCATGTCAGAAAGTGTAATATCTACCAGAGGTGTGGGGGAAGACAAGCCAAAGCGGCAGGACCATTGAAGCCTGTGATGATAACAAAACCATTCGAGCAATCAGGGATTGATATCATTGGAGAGATAAAACCAAATTCTTCCTTGCAACACAAATAGATTTTGACGGCAACTGACTACTTCACTAGATGGGTCGAGGCCATTCCTTTAGGTAAAGTGAATGAAGATGCAGTCATGGATTTCTTGCAAGATCATATTATGACCAGCTTTGGGGTTCCAATTTCCCTTGCTTTTCATAATGCTACTTATTTTTATTCTATTAGATTAACTGCATTTGCTCATGAAAGAGGAATCAAGTTGCATTATTCTGCGAACTATTACCCACACGGAAATGGTTTGGCAGAATCTACAAACAAGAATCTCATTAGGATATTAAAAAGGACTGTGATAGAAAACCAAAGAAGTTGGCATTTAGCATTACTGAATGCTCTTAGGGCTGATAGGGTCACTCCCAAGAATTCCTTAGGTGTGTCTCCGTATACCCTTGTTTATGGAAAGAAGCTAATCTTCCTCCTAACATTATGCTACCATCTTCCATAATAGCTCAGGAGTCTAGAGGCACAGATAACGAAATCCTACATATTAGAATCTATAATCTTTTGAAGGCGAAAGAGTCTAGGTCCAGAGCCAAGGAACATTTTAAGCATCAACAGGAAGTAGTGAAACGGTGGTTTGATAAACATAAAGCTGGAAAAAAGGAATTTGAAGTGGGAGATCTGGTTCTTAAGTGGGATCACCCGCATGATGAAAAGGGGAAACACACGAAGATTCAACAGTTATGGGTAGGCCATTTTCAGATTGCAGCAAAGCTTCGCCCCTCAACCTACAAGTTGCAAGATTTACAGGGGTGGGAAGAGAACTTACATGTTAATGGTTTAGTTCTCAAACCTTATTTTTCCTGATTTTTTGTTTTGTTGTGTACATAAATAAACTCATTGGGTTGTTTCTTTTTTGATTTATTTTATTTCTGTTTGTTTTAGTTAGATTTTGATTGATTTCAATAAAAGAAGCAAACTTTGGTTGCAAGGAGAGCATCAAAATTCTGGTTAACAAAAATCCTTGATTATAAGACTGTGTACTATTGATTTATCTGAAATAATTTCTTCCAGTTTAGCAGTTTTCCTAAATGGCTATGAACACATTGAAGTCCTACTTAATCCTTGTAAAATAACTCAGGATCAAAAGGTCTGGAATACTATTTCGAGGCTCCATCCATCTCACATTTAAAAATGTCTAAGGGGGTGACAGCAAGGACCCATGGAAAGGAAGCAGGGTAACAGTATATTATATATAAATGATCCCATGCCAAGAATGGAAAGCTAAAAAGGCAAATAAGAGTCAAAAATATCCTAAGAAAGCAATGTGTATCAAAACAAAGTATTGAACGATATGAGTACAAAATTGCCAAAGTTCTTCTCCATCCATGAGATGAAAATTAAATACATCTCTCACACAAAAGGAAACTATGGATAGAGGAGCCTGAATAAAAAATTCAGAAAGAAAGGCATGCAGGAGGACTCAAAAAGGACAAAAGTCCAATAGCACAAAAAGTTCAAAATGGCATGGGAATGAGGAAAAAATGAATATTTCTGTTTACCATATGTTACAATCCTGTAGTGTCCAAGCTGGAAGCTACCCAAAGACAGAGGTAAAAAATGAAACTCATATTCCTGGCCTCAAAAGAGTTATCTTGACTTTGAAAGCTTGGTTTCCATTTTCCTAAATTTGACTATCATCAATGATTAAAAGTACATACATTTTCCATTTGGGAAATCAGACATCTAGAAGAATTCAACATGTTGGTTTTATTGTCAAAACAGTCTGTTGCTCAAAGAAGAAGTTGTCCAGAGATCTGTGTTGGGCCAGATAGTCGCCAATTGTTGCAGCTGCAACTTTTTCCCCAAATTTTTTAAATTTTGGACCCTCCTTTTCTTTTTATCTTACCTGGAATTGTTTGGATTCCTGAACTCTGTTTTTCCTCTGCTACAAATTTGGAATTTTAAGGTTGAATTGAGGTCAATTGTTTTCATTCATTTCAGAAGTAGAATGATCTAAAACTGCCAATGCTTTTGACTATGGAACTTAACATTTTTTTTATTTTCGAACGGTTTGGTTTTATCGCTGTCGAAGGTTTGAGTCAGGGTTTTAGTTCTTTGTGCTGCTACTGTTTCGGAGAGGAAACAAAATAATTTTACTACTGCACAACTTTAAAGTCTTTCAAGCACTTAACGTTTTTTATGATTTTTTCCTATTTCGATGATTTTTGAACAATGAATTGGGGCATTAGTTCTCTATGCAGCCGATGGCTAGTCCTGTTTTTCGTCGATGCGCTTTTATCTCTTTTGTTTTATTTTACTATCGATGTTTTTGTTTTATCACTGTCGGAGCACTAGTCTTCTAAGTCACCGCCGTTTCGGAGGGCCAATGGCTAACGTTCCAACGGATAGCTCTTATCTTCACCGATGTCGTGGTTTTATTGTTTTAACTTCCTTTTTTACTTTATCGCTATCAGAACAATGTTAACTTTGGTCGGAGGGCTAGTCTTTTTTGTTGCTGACACAGCGGCTATGTTAAGCTTTAAACTCACAAATCCGTAGTCCTTAAATCTTCTGATCATCGATGGTTTCATGATACCAGGACCCGTAGTTGGTTTGACAACCGTCGTTGCGGCTTTCTAGTAAATTATCCTGTCGATGATTAGTGGTTTCGATCTTCGATGCATGTACGATAGTTTTTAGTGTTTTATTTCGTCAACATTTTATTTTGCCATGGAACCCTTAATCTATTTGACTTCCACCGTTGCGGCAGCTTAGTGAACTAACTGTCCAACATACAGTTGTTCCTTTCGCCGATGAAGAGTTTGTCCGCCTGATACTTCGTATTTTTCCGTCGGTGGGGGTTTTTCCTGCCTTTTTGTGTGCTTTTACTCTATTTTTTGGGACGGCGGAGTTTCTCCTTGGGTTTTGGTCGAGTCTAGTTTTTCTCTGAGATGAAGAGCACAGTTTAGGTTTTGGATTGGTGGTTACATTGTTATGATTCATACTTTCATCAGAGGATTTCGATTTGGTCCAGATGCGGCCTGGATTGAGATAGGGAGCCTGTTTTATTGGGTTTGTGATTTTAGTTTGGACAATGGATTTAGCGGATTTCAGACCCAGTTTGCAGGATTTCCTTTGCCTTATCTTTTCATGCATCAATATTGTTTATAGTTCATTTTATAGAATGCATGTATTGATACATTTTGTGTCACTTTGTTAAATACTAAATGGTCTAAAAATCCGATATGTTCATGACAGGATGATTGCTGCAAAGAAGATATGTCTAAAGGACAAAGCAGAAGGGAGGCAGCAAGGAAAAAAGAAGCTGAAGCATAAAGAAGCATAGATGTTGCCCAAGAAAAAGAAGAGAGTGAAGGTCTGAGATCAACAGGATCTTAAAAAGGACCAATGGATTACTGAGTAGAATCGATAGCAGCAGAGGCCCAGGCTTGGTAAAAGTTCTTTAGTTACCAAGCTTGTCCCTTTTTATAAAGTGCTCTTAAATCTTAATCTGAAATGTAATGTATTGTATCAATCATGAGCACTCAGAAAGAGACAAAAGGGTGGGTTTGAATGGTTGGGGGGAGCCCAAAGGTCACCGAGGGGCAACCTAAGAGTTTTGCTTGTAGTATAAGTATAGGAGAGTTAGATAGTGGAAGGGACTTTTTCCCAGATAGATTTGTGAGATTATGTTGTAAGAAGAACTATTTCCTTTTGCAATAAGATTTACAAGTTTCCTGTTGGAGAAATCTTGGTGGAAGATTTCAAATGCTGTGCTATGGATTTGTTGAATGTGAACTATTTCATTGTCAGCTATTGTCCATTAACTGTGAGATCTTTCTAACTCTTTGAACCTATGTTCTTGTTATGAATGCACTCTAGTTTATTCTATGAAATTTCCACTATTAGTAATGAAGGCTTTTCATAAACAATGAGCTATCTTGTTTTTTATATATCTATTAATGTTCATGTGTTTTGAATTAAGTAACAACTATCTGTGATTTTTCTTAATGCATGCGCAGAAATACATTACTCATTGATATATGATAATCTTGCTCCCTAGGGATAGGTTAGATAATTAGTTTTAGTTTCTTGCCATGTGTGATTTACCTGCGAGTGAGTTAAGATGAGAGGTAAGAACCTGCGCATCACATTGTGACCGCTCCTCATATTCTCTATCAATCTGCATTCTTAGATAGGCACTTGCATATCATACTTAAATTCAAAAAACTAAAATATACACGGTGGACTGGGCTGTAATCGGTAAAACCTTTAATTATGTTACTTGACCTATGGTAGCCAAACCATAAACCGGACGGATTCCCCATAACAAACAGTAACGGGCTAGTTGGGAACGTTTACTAGGGAGAATCCCTAACTGTTGTTACTTGCAAATTTCCAGGCATCAATAGAAAGATATCAGCTATGTTTGCAGCTTTATAGGTAGTTTTAACAGATATAAAGTGGGTTGCTTTACTCTTTGTCAACTACTACCATTATAGAATCATTTAAATTCTGATTTTTAGGCAGTCCAGTAACAAAATCTAGACTAATTATCTCCCATTTCCAGCTAGGAATGGGCAATGGTTGAAGTAATCTAGCTGGGTGTTGATGTTCAGTTTTTACCTGCTAACATTCAAAACACCTAGCAATATATTATGCCAGTTCAGTATTCATGTTTCACCAAAAATATTCTTTTCTTATCATAGTTATGGTCTTCTGATAACCTGGATGGCCTGAGTATGGAGTTTTATGGATTTCATCTAAAATTAATAACTTAACTTTAGGTACATTAGGTACATACATTCTGTCTTTATACAGTAAAATTCATTTTTCATTCAAGATGTACCCTTTACTTAAACTTTCTGTTGGATTTTCTTTTGCTTTTACTTGTAATTTTTGGTAAATTTCATCTTGTTCTAAACCTGCTTTAAGCTGTTCTTCCATATCTGTTGTATAAGTCCTAATAACGGTTGTAAAGTTCAGCCTTGCATTTCTACTTAATGCATCAGCAACTTTATTTTCTTTCCCTTTAGTGTGCTGAATTTTGAAATCACACACACTTAAAAAAGCTAGCCACCTAGCTTGTCTAGCATTCAGATTAGGTTGATCTAACAGATATTTTAGTCCTTTATTATCTATCATTAGAATAATTTTTCTTCCAATTAAATGATGACGCCACATCTTTAGAGCATGTATAACAGCAGCTAATTCCAAATCATAAGTTGCATAATTCTTTTCATCAATTTTTAATTTCCTAGATTCATAAGCGATAACATGACCTTCTTGAGTCATTACTCCACCTAAACCATCATTGCAGGCGTCAGTACACACTACAAAATATTTATTTGGATCAGCTATTCTTAAAATAGGTGCACTAGTTAATAAAGTTTTTAACTTTTTAAAACTCTCCTCGCACTTCTGATTCCGATCAAATTTATTTCCCTTCTTTTGCAAAGAGGTTATCGGATTTGTGATTCTCGAAAAACCTTCAATGAACCTTTGGTAATAACCGGTAATTCCCATGAAGGATTGAACATCAGTTACATCTCTAGGAACTGGCCAATCTTCAATCACCTTTATATTTTCAGGATCCACTGAAATTCCTTCCTTAGTCACCACATGACCTAAGTACTGGATTTTATCCTTAAAGAAATCGCATTTACTAAACTTTGCAAAGAGTTGAGGATATCGTAACTCTTGCAAAACAATTTCCAAATGTTCTTTATGCTCTTCTTCAGATTTCGAATATATTAATATGTCGTCGATAAACACGAATACAAACTTGTCCAGATATTTATGCATTACATTGTTCATTAAACACATAAAAACAGTTGGGGCGTTAGTAAGCCCAAATGGCATGACAACAAACTCGTAATGGCCATATCGAGTCCTAAAAGCTGTTTTAAAGATGTCTTCATCTTTAATCCTAACTTGGTGATATCCAGACCTTAAATCAATTTTCGAAAACACCGTAGCTCCTCATAGTTGATCAAACAGAACATCTATGTGAGGCAACGAGTATCTATTTTTAATAGTCATCTTATTCAACTGACGGTAATCTATGCAAAGTCACAAAGTTTCGTCCTTTTTCTTAACGAAGATGACAGGTGCCCCCCAGGGAGACACACTGGGTCGAATATACTTCTTGTCAATAAGTTATTTTAATTGTGATTTAAGTTCATTAAGTTCAAGTATGTTCATCCGATAAGGGGCCTTTGAGCTGGGTACTGCACCAGGTACTAGCTCAATGGTAAAATCTAGTTCCCTTTTTGGAGGTAGTCCTGGAATTTATTCTAGAAATACATCTGTATACTCTTTTAAAACTAGTATGTCCTCTAATTTTAATTTATCTGTACTATTTATATTTTCCTCATTAGTTACTGTTACTGCATAAGCCTTACAACCTTTCCTAACAGCTCTCTTAAGCTGCAGAGCAGAAATCTGCCTTATGGTTGTTTTTCTAGGGATTCCCTTTACACTTATTGATTTTCCATCATTATTTATACAAGTAAAGGTTTTATCATAACAGTTTAAGATCACCCTATGTTGTTCTTAACCAATCCATACCTATTAGTATGTCATAAGAACCAAGAGGTAGTACATTAAGCTTTACAAAAGTTTTAAATTGATCCATAACTACTACACATTTCTTTACAAAAAAAGTTACCTTCCTTTTTGCACCAGTCTTCCCTTTAGTCTTCCTTTTCGCCGCTAAATCGGCTCAATTATCTTCTTTTCGTCGATGAAATAGTTCCATCAGCAGCCGCAACGGTGGCCCATCATCTTCGATCTTCTTTCAGTCAGTGGCCCAATCTACTGAGGCATAACCTGATCGGCATCGACAGTCTCTTCTCGTCGAAAGACTAGTGCTCTAGGCTTTCGAAACGGTGGGTGCACGAACCACTTTCTACTTTCGATGGCCGACGTTTTCATTACTTAGAAAAATTTTGAACTTTCTTTACTGCATCGTCGGTCGGAGGCTCTACCCGTTGGGAGCATAGTGGTCTAGCCATCCACAATGGCAGCGCTCAATCGACTAAGTATCGGCGATCCATCTGTCTAGGTGTTATGATGTGCCGACGGCCAAAACACTTAGAAAATTTTCCAAATTTTCCTCTCCTCTATCTTCCGCTGCATCGGCCGTCAGGTGGCCTTCCCACTAAGTGCTCCACTGCATCGGAAGAACTTGTCACTAAATATTCCGATGGGCCAATGGCTCCATCACTTAGAAAAATTTTGAAGATTGAGGTTTTTCTGTCCAAAATTTTCTGATTACTGCTGGGCAAAAGGAAACCTTCCTCTGCTATCTATTTTTTTCATGGCCCATTCAGGCCCATGCTACAACTAGAGCTCTGATACCACACTATAGCGTCCCCGACCCTCTGACCGGGCAAGAGGACACTACTAAGCTCCAAACAACTGGGCATCTAGCCCCATGAACATGAACACACAAACATACACATAATGCTGAAGCATGATACTTAAAAACACAAACATACTACGAGCATACTCATTCATATACACAATGGAAGCAAAACATATCAAACAACATTCATGCATATATAGATCAGCATTTAACATGTATGTCAACATTCATCCATGGCAAATACAACATGCATTCATATACAATTCAACATTCACTGTGTACATTATCATTCATTAATGGTGATTACGATTACAGACACAAGTCAGGAAAGAATACTTATCTTAATGAGAACTTGTTCTGCAACCAGCTATGTCGCTGCAACGTTCCACCCAACCATAGGCCCGCGTGCTCCTTAATCTCTTAGCAACGCTGCCACCCCCGAGCCTGGCATGATTCCCCAGGGAATAAGGAACTAACAGGCTTACACATAGCTAAGCATAACACCCCCACAAGGGCACATAATTCATCCAAGCCAACACAGTTGGGTTTATCAGGCGAACAGCAGATCAGCCAAGCCAACCAAGTTGGGTTTATCAGGCCATCTGGGAGCTAGGAAAGGATAATGCTAAGCTAGTGAGCTCATTGAAAAGCTAAAGACGCCGACACCAAAACCAGCCAAGCTTCTAGAACACCCACACACACCCAACACAAGGAAGTTAGTCCTTTCTCTGCAACGCAGTCCCTCGGACCCTGACCTCCCTTCTAGTGCTCTTCAGGGGTTGTGGAGAAGAAATCCAGCTCAGTAGCTCTGTTTGTGTGGTTCTCAACCCACCAGGTTTTTCAAGCACCTCAAGCCCTCATTCAACACTCCCATGCAGTCCGAGGACAACCACTGCGTGTATGCAGCAACAAGCACTTCACAACTTGACAGGAAAAGATAATTTTGAAATCGGTCTTGGCCCTATCATGGCCAAAATGATTTCTCAGCAACACCCCACAGCAACCCAAAACGCAAGGGCAATTCAGCCAACAATTGGGGAAAAATGCAGAGAATTACATCAATGCAGCAACCCAGTATGCAGGGAAAGCAACAACAAACACAGTCCACTAAATTCGTATGGGAAACACCCTCAGCAACAAGATGTAATGATAGTCCCAAACCCATCTTCCTTCTTGCTGCATGAGCCAAAAAACAGAGTGAATCCCCCGCCTGAGGAACAGAGTGTCTTTTTTTTCTACGTGAGGATAGGCGATGGGGAAGAACCGGCGCGTGAAGAAAGCTAGGAATTTTTGGGTGAGGAGAAATGACGTCGTGGAGAGAGAGCCGTCATGTGGAAAAATGGAGAAACTGGCAACGTGGTCTCCTGCCAGCGCAAGGGTCAGTTGGTGGAGTGTGCGTGTGGCAAGGAGTGACAGTCCTGCCACACTCTACTATCAGCAATAACTGCCCCAACTAATTGACAAGACAATGAAGGTAGTTTTTGGATGAGACAAGGAAAAGTGAACAATTAAACAGGGTGGTGACACATGGCTTTCCCCCCCATGGGTTCAAGGTTGAATATCCCCCCTCTTGACCTTAGGAATCATTCCCCTTCTCAATTTAGTTGCAGTGAGCATAGCTAGTTGGGTTATTTTATTAAATCTCCATATTTACATGGTGCCATAACTTAATATGTATGTTGCATGTCTTGATATACCATTGGTGACCATTTCAATCCAAAACATAACATAACCAAATCATGATGGGGCCTTTGCCTTTAGCTCCACACCATGATTGTTTACAATATATGTATCATGTGCACCTAATGCAAACAGGTTCAAAACCGGGGTGTTACAATGTCACAAAAGTCCTGCCAAAATAACTATAATAGACTGAGCTGTACAACAAAAGTACATAATAAAAACAGTACAAAATATAACATATGCCATGGTCTTTAAGATAGACCCAAAAAAACCAGCAATAATTGTATCAAGATCATCAACAAGTATAGGATCTCCAGACTGTGTTCACAAAGGAGCCATCCCCTCTATGAACGATCGGTGGCAATAATTGTGAACAATGCCATCAATCTACTCACATTTCCCCCACTATCCCAAAGTCAGTAGTAGACCCTCCTTCGAGGCCTTGTCCGCCTCCTGGTTATTCTCCCTGTAAACATGACTACATGAAAATGAATCAAAAGCATCTAAAATATCTGAAATAGAAGAAAATATGTTGTCCAGTCTCATATTTCTGCACACTTGAGTCTTCTTGATCCAGTTGATCACATTCATAGAATCACCAAAAACATTAAAAGAACAACACCCTTTCTCCACTGCAAAGATGAGTAATAGTTTCAAACTGAAAAGTTTAGCATAGTTATTGCTTCCTTCTCCTAATCCCATCATGATTTTGTAGAAATGTCCCTCCCTAAGGAAAAGTATAGCACCACTCCGACATCTGTTTTCTTGTGCTGCTCCATCGAAAAAATCCCAAGGAACGAACTTTTCAATATCCAAATCTAAAATTTCCCTCTGATTTTTCACTCTGATATGTTGTGGGTAATCCATGAGAATACCATTGGCAAGAGTGGTTGTGTTCTCTGGAGTACAACATTTCTCAGAGAAAATCAAATTATTCCGGGCAATCTACACTCCCCAAATAACAAGTAGGATGAGTGCTTTCATAGAATCCAAAGTAGTAGATCTTCTCCAGTTTTCCCAAGCCTGCAAAATGTTTATGCCAGCCCAGTTACATAGGGTGCCATATATCTTAGTGCATTCTCTCCACGCAGCTATGATATATGGACAAATCAGAAATAGATGATGAAACGATTCCTGCACACATTTGCACAGTGTGCACCAGCCCGGTCCCTAAAAGATTATTTTCTGTAAATTATCCCAGCATGGAGCCTTATTCTCCAAAACACACCACATAAATAGCCTGAATTTTGGGGCACATTTGATTTTCCAGAGAGTCTTCCACCACCAGACTTCATCTCTATCCACCCCCTGTGCACTCAGTTTAATATAACCTGCCTTTGGTGTATACTTCCCATTCTGTTCAACATCCCAAATTAGGACATCTTCCCTATCTCGAAGGATAATCTGATCCTGTGTTAGTGCCCCAATATACCTTTCCAGCTCCCTAGTTTTTGGTTCATCAAGCCCTAGGTCCCCAGCCCGAATCCATGTTTGTTCCCACCTGACCAGCTGAATTGGATCCATGAGCTGATGGAGAAAAATAATTCCAATCTGTCTTAAAGCCATCACTGTATCATCCAAAAGTTTATGCTATTGTATACACCCAATCCATGGGTCTTCTCCAACCCTGAGTTTCCTTCCATGCCCAATCATCCAATCCAGACTATTTTCAATGACATCAAATGATTTGACAACTGCTTTCCAAAAAATTGAACCCCCAACATAATATTTTACCAAACGTCGAAGCCATTCCTCAGTCGAATCAGGGCTGATATATTTCTGGATCATCACATGTGACCACAAGTTCTTCATCTTCAGTATTCTCCAACCCCCTTTAGCCACCAAGGATTTAGCAAAAAGGAAGATATTTTTGAGTCCCCACCCTCCCAACCCTTTAGGAATAGCAATCCTCTCCCATCTTACCCATGAGGTCACATTTGCTTCCTGTTTTCCACTCCAAAGGAAACGAAAACAAATTCTATGAGCCTTTTCCAAAATGCCTTTTGGAATCCATGCCAATGACATCTAATAAACATAAATGGCCTCCAACACAGCTTTGACAAGAACCAGTCTTCCAGCCCTGGATAACCATTTGTGACTCCACACCTTCAACCGCTTCTCCAGTTTCTCAAGTAACCAAACCCAATCCTGCTTCCAGTAATCGTTGGGTTTTTAAAAAAACCCAAGATATTTCAGCCCTTCCTCCAATCTTTCAATGTTGAAGGGAAATAAAGTCAAAAGTTTTTGTTATTCATCTTCACTTAACAGGTGAGTGGTCACCGTATATTTCCCAAAGTTTATATGCATGCATGTAGCTTTTGAGAAAAGCTTCAGCATATCATTAAGTGTATTGAAATCGCTAACAGAACTAGAGTAGAAAATCAAAACATCCTCCACAAATAGCAAATGGGTAAGCTATAGATTCTGTGAAAGCTGGATACTAAAGAAAGCTCCAGTTTAGTTAGCCTCCTTGATGGATCTACTTAGACCCTTATCCACCAACAAAAAAAGAAGGGGAGACAAAGGGAAGCCCTGCCTCAACCCTCTCTCTGCATGGAAAAAAGGGGATGCAACCCCATTGATCAGAACTGAAAAGGACACATTAGTGATGCAACTCATCACCCATCTGATAAAGGCTATATCAAACCCTAAATGAGTTAGCAGCAAATGAATATAAAGCCAACTTACCTTGTCATAAGCTTTAGCAAGATCAATTTTCAAAACCGCACCCTTAATATTTTTAGTTTTCATGTTGTGCAAACCCTCCTGAGAAACCCCAATAGCCTCATGAATCATTTTCCCCTCCAGAAAGCCAAATTGTTCATCTGTAATATGTTCTGATAGGACCCTCTTCAGTGTGCTAGCAATCACTTTAGTAACCACCTTATATATGTAGTTACAAAGTGAGATAGGTCTGAACTCATTCCATGACGCAGGATTGTCCACATTAGGAATCGAGGCAATGAAAGTGGAGTTGAAGCTAGCCGAGATCCTCCCAGAGGTTTTGGTATCCTCCACTACTCTTAAAACATCACTTCCCAGTAATTCGAAAAGTTCCCAAAAAAGCCCAATCATCCAACCATCAGGACCTAGGATTTTGTCCTTTTGGAAACTCTGCAGAACAACCTTAAGTTCTTCCTTCGTCACTTCATCCATCAAAGGCTAGTTATCTTCCTCCTCCACAAATATAGGGAAGACCTGAGCAAGTCAGATAACTTCAGCAAGGGTAGCATGGGCAGGGGCTTTATACAATTTCTTGAAATGTTCCACCCCAGTGGTGGCCATGCCCTCAAAAGTGTCATGAACAATACCATGCTCATCTTCAAGACTCCACACAGTATTGGCAGCCTTTCTCCCTTTGGCATATGCATGGAAAAATTTAGTGTTTTCATCCCCACACTCCAACCAAGTAGCTATGCTCTTTAGTCTCCATGTTTCCTCCCTTTCCAGTAGAAGAGTGATCCTCCATCCTTCCAGCCTTATCAAAGCTTCCTTATCCACCTGGTTCAACAAACCACTACCATCCTGATCATAAATCACAGATAGCTCCAATTCAATCTATTGAAGTTCCCTCACTTCCCTCTTTCATTTTTCCATCGCTCAGGTCTTAATCACATCCTTCAAATTCCTGAAATTCTCTACAAATTGAAATGCAGCAGAGTTTCTATTCGCAGGGTCATAAGGGGCCCAGCCATTAGTAATCAAGTCCAGAAAACTTTCATCTTTGATCCAAGTATGATTAAATTTTAGAGAACTTGGTGGTTTGACCGGTCCATTCTTGAATTCCAGGAAAATGGGGAAATGGTCTGAGAGACCCCCTTTCCCCACCCACTGCCTAACAAAATGATGATTGTCCACAATCTTCTCTATTACAATAAAATGATCCACTCTTTTTGCCACCCTCCCCTCCCCACATCTATTTTTTTTCTAGGTAGGTTTGAGCACACAGGGCTCAACATCCAACCAGTTTCTCTCCACCAAATTTCTAGTAAAGTAATCAGCCAGCAAATCAAAGGGCGCATGAGGTCCCCAAACCTATGCCTACCCCAAGGAGAAATTTAGATCTCCTCCAATAATCATCATATCACCCCTCAAAAGATAATTGTTAAAAATAGTATCCCATAAAGGAATTCTATTTAGGTACGGGCCATAAATATTAATTACATTGAAAATGTCCACATGTTCCAGGGCTCTGAAGGTCATGCCCAGAACTGATTCCATGCCCCACACATTCAAAACCTTGACAATCTTAGTGTTCCATCCTACTTCCAGTCCACCCAAGCGTCCTCTAACATCCAGAGTCTCAAAACACCATCCTCCAAACCAAATTTCTAACTTAGCTTTTACCTCTACACTTGACCCCATCGTTTCCTGAAGCAACATAATCTCAGGACGGTCTACCTCGACCACCCTCCGCAATGCTGATCTTTTAAGGGGACCAGCAATACCACAACAGTTAAAGGATAGAATCTTCATCTCCTACCCTTCTTATGGGCATTCACCGCTCTAAGTGCCCTATCAATTGAAATATGTTTTCCTTCCAATACATCCTACTTAGCACGAGACTGTGCCTTCTCTAAATGTGAAACTATGCTCCTCCCCTTAGCATTAATAGCAGGGTCTTTACCCAGCCCTCCTGATGTACCTTTTTTACAGGAGCGAAGAAAATAACCTAAGTCATAGATTCAGTAGGGTAACTAGGGGGGTCCAAATCTAGCAAGATCGGTTCCAAGACTAGCCCAGGAGGAGGTTCCTCAACTAAAGCTATAGATTTAGGTGACCGAAGCTCAATAGGATTCATAGTTAAATTCTTGTGGAAATTGAACCCAGGTGTTAGAACAATTACACTCACAAAAATTGTCAATTACACATGCAAATTACACACAAAGGAGACTGAATATGGAACTGAACACTAATCTGTATTGAGTAAGTGTACAATAGCCAACCCTGTGAAGTCATAGGCTGCCACAATAAATAATTACATGAGAGATTCGAATGCATGAAGATGCCATTCGAAGTTGGTCAAAAGCAGGCTTACTAAATCTAAGCAAATCCCCCATAGGTGCATAAAGCAGTTTCCAAATCTGTCTAGGAGCTCACGAATTGGAAAAATAAATTAGGAAAGCTAATAGATGATGGAAGGACAACTCATACATGCTTTTCTTAGGAGAAAAGAGTGGAGGATGATGAGGACAAAAAACAAGTTAACTTCACCTAGTCAAACTTTCCCAATTGCCTTAAAACTCAGAAAAAGCAGGCAATAAAGCAGAAAAAGCAGACATGCACTAGGAAGGCCAAGAATAAAGCAGATTTGATTCCAAGTGCTTTCCCAAGCGCTCCATGACTCAAATTTATCAATTTTTACCACTTTGGATGTGTGGAGGACAACTTGCATAAGGTGGAATATGGAAACTGGGCAAATAAGACAAAAATTGGATTAATTAATGTCTAAGGTAGCTAACTATGGGTTGATTATTCTAACACCCCCCCTTAAGCCTGACTTATGAGTAAAATATCAAAAAATTATAGGGCCTAGCAACCAGGATTAGTCACCCTTTACATACTGCATGTCAATTTAACCAAGGAAAGAGGCAAAAACCCAGTGGGAAAAATCCTCCCTTAAACATGGACAGTAAAACAAAATTTGAAAATCTTGTCATCACTCATGCTTCACAGCATAATCAGCAATCCCCAACAGTGATTTGAGATTGTTGAATGTCTTCTCACAAAAAACTTTGGTGAAGATATCTGCTACTTGTTTTGAAGATGAACAGAAGAGTAGGTGAATGGTGCCATCATGCACAAGCTATCTGATGTAGTGCATATGGATCTCAATGTGTTTGGTTCTCTGTCTCTGAACTAGATCATTGCAAATTTGAATGGTACTCTGATTATCACAATAGATAGTAGTTGAGTATTCTGATTCGAAGCCACACTCACCAAGTAACCCCTGCAACCATAAACATTGAGTTACTGCATTTACAACTCCTCTGTGCTTTGCTTCTGTAGATGAGAGTGCAATGGCACTCTGTTTCTTGCTTAACCAGCTAATTGGTCCTTCAGCAAGCATTAACACATATCTTGATGTTGACTTTCGATCTGTGTTGTCACCTACCCAATCACTGTCAGTAAACCCAATCAAATCAAGATCATATTTAGCTTTGTAGAAGATCCCATGAGTCCTTGTTCCCTGAACAAAGTTAAGGATCCTTTTGGTTGCTCTCCAATGGATCTCATGAGTCTGATCCATGTATCTTGAAGCCACACTTACTACATAAGAAATATCAGGTCAAGTATGTGTAAGATACAACAAACACCCAATCAATTGCCTATATAATGTATTATTTACCATAGGTGAAGAATCTGCTTCTTTAAGCTTTACTCCTGAAAGGAAAGAAGTCTTGCTGGGCTTGCAGTCCTTCATGTTGAATTTTTTCAGCAAATCCAAGGCATAATTGGACTGATGTACCTTGATTCCATTTTTGGTTTGAGCAATCTCGAGCCCCAAGAATTGGTTCAATAAGCCCAAAACAGTCATTGAGAATGCATGGTTCATTGCATCCTTCAAGGAGGCAATTTCATCCTTTGAGCTTCCTGTAATGAGAAGGTCATCAACATACAAGACAATAATCATTAATGAACCATGAATCAGCTTCAAATAGACATATGTATCTGACTTGCATCGAACAAAATTCAGTGATAGCAGAAAGCTATCAATCTTGGCATACCAAGCCCTGGGGGCTTGCTTAAGCCCATACAATGATTTCCTTAGCCTGCACACAAGAGATGGATTAGTAGAAAATCCTTGAGGCTGCTAGATGTAAATCTCTTCAGTAAGATCTCCATTCAGGAAATCACACTTCACGTGCATGTGATGTACCTCCCACTGCTTCGAAGCTGCAATGGCTAAAGCTAGCCTGATGGAGTCCATCTTTGCCACTGGTGCAAAGGTCTCATTGTAGTCTATGCCATGTACCTGTGAGTAGCCCTTGGCTACCAATATTTCCTTATATTTCAAAGGTGAACCATCAGCAACAAATTTGGTTTTGTAAACCCACTTACACTGAACTAGATTCCTCCCTGGGGGAAGATCAACCAGTTCTCAAGTGTTGTTCTTCTGGAGTGAGATGAACTCTTCTTTCATGGTTGTTTGCCATCTTGGATCTTGTACTGCATCTTCATATGTCTGTGGGTCTGATTCAACCATCAGATAGCATTTCTCTGCAAACAAGGGATCTTTCATGCACATAGCACTCTCAAACTGAGATCTAGTCCTCCTAGGATCTTTAGGATTTCCAGCTAGTTCTCCGGCTGCATGAATGGTCTTTGCTGCCCATTTTGGTCTTGTAGGACTGTTAGCATCTGCAATTAAATCATCATTATCAGACATATCAGAATCAGCAAGTTCAACTATCTCTTCACTTACATTCAATGGTTCTGGTGGTGAAGAGGATTCTCCAACTTCCACTGATGCTAAATGCTCTTCTTGGAACTGAACACTCCTTTCAATGAAGGCTTTGTTTGTGCTCAAATTGATTAGCTTGTACCCTTTTGAATCTTCAGAGTACCCAAAAAATAGACACTCTTGGCTTTGGGGCTGCAAAGCCTTCCTCTTTTCTGTTGGAATTCTAGCCCAAGCCCTTGAGCCAAAAATCCCGAAATGGGTCACATCTGGCTTGTGCCCACTCCATGCTTCAAAAGGAGTCATACCATCAAGATGTTTATGAGGCACCCTATTCTAGATATAGGCTACACAGTTGATAGCTTTGGCCCAAAACTTTGGTGGCAAAGTCTTAGCCTCCATCATGCATGTTGCCATCTCTTTCAATGATCTGTTCTTCCTCTCAGCAACACCATTTTGTTGTGGTGTGTAAGGGATAGAATGTTGAATCTGAATACTTGCATCTGCACAATATTGAATGAACTCATACTTGACATACTCACCACCATTGTCAGATCTGACGACCTTGAGTTTCCTCCCAGACTGGTTTTCAACCAAAGCCTTAAAGACTTTGAAGAGGCCAAAAACTTCAGACTTGTGTTTCAAGAAGTAAACCCAGCAGTACCTAGAAAATTCATCTGTGAATGTCAATGCATATTTGGCCTGACTCATTGACATATGAGGAAATGGGCCAGCAACATCACTATGGATCAACTCAAGAGGTGCAGAGGTTCTCTCATGACTATCTTTCTCAAATTTATGCTCTGGGTGTTTTCCTAAGATGCAACCTTGACAGACTTCTTTGGAAAACTTAATATTTGGTAACCCTATGACCATTTCTTTTTCACTAAGATAAAAAAAGATACTTGTAATTAAGGTGGCCAAATATTTCATGCCAAAGCTTGCTTGCCTCATTAGCATGAATCAAAAGAGCAGATGGGTTTGAGTAGGGTAGGAAGTGTGAGAACATGTATACCTTCGAAGCGTGATTTGCAATGACTTTACCACTTGAGATCTCTGTGATCTCAACTTCATCAGGGGAGAATATGACCTTCTTTGGAGACCCTGTGTGGGTCATCTGATACATTGATAAGAGGTTAGAGGCAAGACCTGGAACATACAATACATTGTTGAACTTACCATGGTCAAGATCAATCCTCCCTTTGCCCAAACTTTCAGTGAGAGAGTCATCTCCTAGTACAACTGGTGGACCTTTCGACATGTCAAGTGAGGTGAATGCCTCCTTGGTTGAAACCATATGTCTTGAAGCTCCAGAATCAATGATGAAACTAGGTGAGCTTGACGTGCTAACAACCAGTGCATGAACTCTCTCTCTATCTTCTGAATTTGATCATCCTTCCCTCTTCTTTGAGCTATCTGGAAGGGAGATGCCATTCTTCTCCAGGATTTGGGTCAGCATGTCAATTTGCTTCTTCATGCAAGAGCTTTCAGGATGATTGCCCTTACTGTAGTATGCGCACTTGCTCATTTCTCCTTTGTTCTTCTTCTTCTGGGGGTTCTTCTTGGAACCTTGGGGCTCCTCTAGAGACTTGTTCTTGTCTCTCTTTTGCTCAGGTGGCTTATTAGCTTTCTTCTTGCCTTTTGAATCCACCCTCAAATCTCCAGCAACCAGAGCTTGGCCTTTGGAAGGTTTGATGGTGCCCATCATCACCAATTTATCTTGTTCTTGTGTGAGAGATTCCATGAACTCTGCAAGTTTAGGCATCTTCCAGGCTCGAGCTGTCAACTTGGTGGCATGGAAGGTCGAAACAAACACTGAATAGTCAGGGCCAAGCTTCGAGAGTATGGCCAAAACCAGTTGTTACTCCTTCTTTTCGATCCCACACTGTTTTAGCTACAAAATAAGGGCTTTGAACTTGGAAAAATAAAGTTGCAAGGATTCAAAGCTATTGGGACTCAGGGAGATCAATTCATTTTCAATTTGATGTCCCCTCATCTCATCTGTCTTACCAAAAAGCTCAATAATATTCTCCCATACTTCATTTGGTGATGTTAATCCATCAAGATGGAAAAGGAGGTCTCTGGATATGCTTAGACACAAGAGACCATAGGCCTCATCCCTCTTGTTGTGCCATTTAATTTTCTCTGCAGCTACATTCAGCTCTGCTTCTATTGCCATAGTCACTCTATAGAGGCCTTTCTCTCTCAACAGTATCTCCATCTTTGCTTTCCATTCAAAGAAGTTAAATGGAGTCAAGATGATCTTCTGAGATTGATCCATAGCTCAGAAATTGTCCCTTCAGTCAGCAGAATGCTCCCAGTCAATGATGTCGAACCTGCAATAAAAAATTGGAAGGAGATAAATCGATCTACAAAGGCTCTGATACCATGTGGAAATTGAACCTAGGTGTTAGAACAATTACACTCACAAAAATTGGCAATTACACATGCAAATTACACACAAAGGAGACTGAATATCGAGCTGAACACTAATCTGTATTGAATAAGTGTACAATAGCCAACCCTGCGAAGTCATAGGCTACCACAATAAATAATTACATGAGATATTCAAATGCATGAAGATGCCATTCGAAGTTGGTCAAAAGCAGGCTTACTAAATCTAAGCAAATCCCCCATAGGTGCATAAAGCAGTTTCCAAATCTATCTAGGAGCTCACGAATTGGAAAAATCAATTAGGCAAGCTAATATATGATGGAAGGAAAACTCATACATGCTTTTCTTAGGAGAAAAGAGTGGAGGATGATGAGGACAAAAAACAAGTTAACTTCACCTAGTCAAACTTTCCCAATTGCCTTAAAACTTAGAAAAAGCAGGCAATAAAGGAGAAAAAGCAGACATGCGCTAGGAAGGCCAGGAATAAAGAATATTTTATTCCAAGTGGTTTCCCAAGCACTCCATGACTCAAATTTAGCAAGTTTTACCACTTTGGATGTGTGGAGGACAACTTGCATAAGGTGGAATATGGAAACTAGGCAAATAAGACAAAAATTGGATTAATTAATGTCTAAGGTAGCTAACTATGGGTTGATTATTCTAACACTTCTTAATCCCATCCACCCAGTCAAGACCTGATACATTTAATTGTTTTGCAAATAAATTAATGTACGAAGGAAGAGTGTAAGAATAGGTACCAGGAGCTCCAACCAGAAAGGGTTCTCCAACTTGTCTAACCATCTCTGCTACCGGAAGCCTTCCAGGTGGTTCCACTTCAGTCTCACTTCCCTCCACAGAATTTATCTCCTGATCCACAGGAGAAAAAGGGGGAGATGAAGGTTCAGTGTTTTCCCCCTCACCACCAGACTAAGAGCTACTACAATCCTTGCATCGCCCTTTCAAAGCACTTGTCGCCAAGGGATAATCAACCGTCGGGTGACCATACAGATGGCATATTCTACAACGAAAGGGGATGTTTTCATAATCCTACATCTGGTTGTGGGAGTACTCCTTCCAAGTAATCTTCATAACACCAGGAAGCTCGTTCCTAATGTTAATATTGACAAGTATCTGAGCCACCCCTTTCAGCTTGGTGACCTTGAAGGAATAATCAGCCTCCAGAAATGAACCCAACAATTTCCCAGTGTGCACAAAATGATCCTTATACCAAAAAGGCAATGGAAGACCCAGGAGCCTGACCCATGTAGGTACAATGTCCACCCTTTCACAGCTCGCATTGAATAGGGGGTTCCATTTCTTCAGCAGCACCGAATCTTGTTCAAATAGCCAGTTATGATTCAGCACCCACAGTAAGTGATCTTCAAACTGAAAATTGAAGTCATACCATCCCCGCACCAGACCCTCCACCTCAGGAGAAACCCCCAAATCCCCCAACCAGCAGTCCTCCACCCACTTGTTCATAGACCTGAGCGATTTTCCCATGAAGCATTCGACCAAAGTGTGTTTATCCATCATTTCCATCCTCTCCCAACTTATATCCTCCCCCATAGCATAGTTAACAACCGGGGTCATCTTTGGCCATTTTTTCTGGTGTTTACAATGCCCTTTCAATCCCGGATATTCATCCACCTCTCCATTAAAATTAGAGGGATACTTCACCACAGGGCTCAGATAGCCCCTTTGTTCTCTTGCCCCAATAGCACTACCCACAAAACCCAAATGCACATCTACCTCTACAACACCCTCCAAGCCCCCACTGGGTCCTTCATCTTCGCTCCACAAACCCTCAGTCCGCGTCCCCTGGATTCCCTGGGTGACAAAAACTGTCGTTGTGCTCCCAATAGCCACAGATTCCTACACCTTCCCGCCTGCAAACACACCATCCTCCGAAATAAAAGGGTCGTCCTGCATCTGGAGCGACCTAGGAGATTACAGCATAAATTCTGACAGTGAGAAATCGTCTCCCACAATCGGAGAGGGTTTGGCCGCAACAAAACCTTCTGGCCAAAGATGCCCAATGGTCTCCACCTCAGCAACCAGTCCACCCTCTGGTGAAAGCATAAAAATACCCTCCTCCAGAGGATCAAGAGACTAGTTCACGAGGTCCTCCTCCGTCATATTGCCACAGGGTTCAGTAAAACCACAGTAATAGTAAAAAGAAATGAGACTTACCACCACGAAAAAATTCACCCAGTCAAAGATAACCCGCCTTGAACTGCCCAACAACACCGTCCATGCTTCCGCTACCCCGTCCGCCTCATAGGATCCACTAACAGCTAACCTGACCGTCACAAGCTGCAGGCCATGCCTGCGAACAAAAAGGAAGCTAAACCCTAATCATCGCCGCTTGTTGAAACCCTCCTCTTGGTTGTTGAATTATCTTACATGCTCTATGATCCTATATGGCATGCATGTTAAGCACAATTAGTTGCATTTGAATAAGTTTTATGAGTCATGTAGAGTCGTAACATTGGTGGAGGAGGCTTGTGTGCTGCCATATTCACGTGTTGTCATAGTTTGGAGGCCCAGCTATTGAATTAGAGGCAACATGGCTAAGTTTTGGTGGCCAAAATAGTTTCAGTAAATGAGATTATTGTGAAACTTCCTTGGCCGAACAACCGAGCCAATGCATAAGGCTAGAATGAAATTTTGACTAAGTGTTGAACAGGCAGTGATTGTTGATGTATCGAAGTGCTGATGTCGGTGGGACAACATTGGAATCATCCCGCAGGTTAGCAGAGTGAGTGTTGGAATTATACCGACATCGATGTGTCGATGTTGGGTCGACGGGTTAGTTGTGAAGGGGCCTGTGTGTTGGATCTGAGTGTCGAAATTTTGTTATTGAAATCAACACTCCAATTGATGGAGTTGTTGTGTGGGAATGTCGAATTTCGACTCTTGACTCTCGATCGGAGTCAGAACGTCAACAGGGTCTTGTTGAAGACTCCCTCATGAGCAATGTCTTCAGCAATTACTTGGACAAATTTGTGCTGGTATTTTTGGATGATATTATTGTGTACTCTAGAAGTGAAGAAGAGCACGAGGAGCACCTGAGAATAGTGTTGCAGGTACTCAGAGAAGGATCACGAGAGAAGTTATGCGACTCATGACCTAGAGTTAGCCACCATTGTACATGCTCTCAAAATGTGGTGACATTACTTGTTGGGAAGGATATTTGAACTCAGGATAGATCACATGAGCTTAAAATACATATTTGACCAACCAACTTAAATGCCAGGAAAGTTGAATGGCTAGAATATCTATCTAAGCTTGATTTCAAAATCAAACATGTAAAAGGGAAGGAGAACAAGGTTGTTGATGCCCTCAACAACAAATTTAACCTCACTTACCTAAGCGTGTGCAAGTCCGATTTAGTGCCAAGAATCCTTCACGCCCAGAAGGAAGATGTGATTTACCTACAGGTCAAAGAAAAATTGTAGCAATGGAAGCCCGATGATAGGTATGCATATTACCATCTATAGGAAGATTATATGCTCGTATATAAAAATAGGTTGTACATTCCAAATTGTACATAATTGAAGAAAATGGTAATGGATGAAATTCACAAAAAGCAATATGTTGGACATCCAGGCTATCAAAATACCATAACAACAAAAGGAAAGCAATATTTTTGGCATGGAATGAAGAAGGACAGTATATATATCAGTGTCAAAAGTGCCATTAGGTTAGCGTTGTTTATCAACATCCAGTGGGTTTGTTACAACATTTTCCCATTACAGAATGGAAGTGGGAGGTGATTTCTATAGATTTCATAATAGGACTACCAATGATGATTAAGGCACATAACTCAATCATTGTTGTGGTGGAAAATTTATCCAAGGAAACTCATTTTATCCCAGTCAAGTCCACTCATAAAGCAAGTGACATAGCAAGTATCTTCATTAAGGAGATATTTATATTGCATGGGTTACCCAAGGAAATAGTTTTAGATCGAGACTCCAAATTCACATCCAAATTTTCAAAGGTTTTTTTAAGGAATTGAGGATTCAACTGAACTTTAGTACAGCATACCATCCTCAAACAGATGGTCAGACTAAAAGAGTGAATTAAGTCCTTAAAGACATGCTAAGATGTATGTAATGGACAAGCCATCAATGTGGGAGAATTACCTACACTTGGTAGAATTCACATACAACAATGGTCATCAAGTAAGATTGGGAACTAGCCCGTTTGAGGAATTGTATGGCAAAGGATGCAGAACCCCAGTGAGTTGGGACAACCCGGTGAGTAGGGTAGTGCTTGGACCAGAGATGCTTCAAGACATTGATGAAATTCTTATATATACTGAGAGGGGGGGTGAATCAGTGTAAAGCACATATTATACTTTAATTCAAACAAATATGCACCAATTTATATTTCAGTTAACACAATAAGAGACACCAGTGCACAAACAAATTGTATCGTATATATACATATATGTATATACACACACACACACACACACACATATATATATATATGTGTGTGTGTGTGTGTGTGTATATATACATATATATATATATATATATATATATATATATATATATATATATATATATATATATATATATATATATATATATATATATATATATATATATATATATATATATATATATATATATATATATATATATATATATATATATATATATATATATATATATATATATATATATATATATATATATATATATATATATATATATATATATATATATATATATATATATATATATATATATATATATATATATATATATATATATATATATATATATATATATATATATATATATATATATATATATATATATATATATATATATATATATATATATATATATATATATATATATATATATATATATATATATATATATATATATATATATATATATATATATATATATATATATATATATATATATATATATATATATATATATATATATATATATATATATATATATATATATATATATATATATATATATATATATATATATATATATATATATATATATATATATATATATATATATATATATATATATATATATATATATATATATATATATATATATATATATATATATATATATATATATATATATATATATATATATATATATATATATATATATATATATATATATATATATATATATATATATATATATATATATATATATATATATATATATATATATATATATATATATATATATATATATATATATATATATATATATATATATATATATATATATATATATATATATATATATATATATATATATATATATATATATATATATATATATATATATATATATATATATATATATATATATATATATATATATATATATATATATATATATATATATATATATATATATATATATATATATATATATATATATATATATATATATATATATATATATATATATATATATATATATATATATATATATATATATATATATATATATATATATATATATATATATATATATATATATATATATATATATATATATATATATATATATATATATATATATATATATATATATATATATATATATATATATATATATATATATATATATATATATATATATATATATATATATATATATATATATATATATATATATATATATATATATATATATATATATATATATATATATATATATATATATATATATATATATATATATATATATATATATATATATATATATATATATATATATATATATATATATATATATATATATATATATATATATATATATATATATATATATATATATATATATATATATATATATATATATATATATATATATATATATATATATATATATATATATATATATATATATATATATATATATATATATATATATATATATATATATATATATATATATATATATATATATATATATATATATATATATATATATATATATATATATATATATATATATATATATATATATATATATATATATATATATATATATATATATATATATATATATATATATATATATATATATATATATATATATATATATATATATATATATATATATATATATATATATATATATATATATATATATATATATATATATATATATATATATATATATATATATATATATATATATATATATATATATATATATATATATATATATATATATATATATATATATATATATATATATATATATATATATATATATAGACACATATATATATTGGTGTTTCCTATTATTACTACTGTACTGGTTGTTCATGTCATGTCGCAGATTATTTTAATTATTGTGAAGCATAAAATACACCCAATTTCCATCTAAGATACTCAAAAGTATCTTTTGGAAGTGGATTTGTAAATATATCAGTGATTTGTTCCATTGTGTCTACATAATACAACTTAAGGACATTTTCAGCAACTTGTTCTCTTACAAAATGGTACTTTATAGAATGCACTACTTGATTTTTTGAAATGTTAATTGCGCTGGTATTGTCACAAAAAATTTGATAAAGGCTAATCAAATTCCACTTGGATATCCTTTAATGTTTGCTTCATGCACATGACTTGCACACAATAAGATGTTGCAACTATATATTCTGCTTATGCTATAGATAGAGATATTGATGATTGTTTCTTGCTCAATTAGAATACTAAGAAACTTCCTAAGAAGAATGTTGCTCCACTTGTACTCTTTTTGTCATCAATACTTCCCGCCCATACTGCATCTATATATGCTACCAAAGTCAAATTATCACTACATGGGTACCATAAACCAAAGTCCGAGGTTCCTTTCAAATATCTAAAAATTATTTTTACAGCCTCGACATGAATTTCTTTAGGTGTTGCTTGAAATCTTGCAACTAGACCTACTACATGCATTATATATGGTCTTGAGGCAGTTGCATACAACAAACTTCTAATCCTTGATCTATAGAGTTTCTTTTATCTACTTCATTTGCTTCATCTCTTTGCTCAATTTGTAGCCTGTAATCATGGGTGTATGCATTGGTTTGCAATATTCCATGTTAAATATTTTCAACGTTTCTTTCACATACTTGGTTTGAGAGATGAAAATACCATTTTTTCAATTAAGAGATTTGTAGCCATAAGAAGAAGGATAGTTCTCTGGGCATGAATATTTCAAATTGCTTTTGCATGTTTAAAGCAAACTTTTGACTTAGACTGCCGTCATTGCTTCCAAATATAATATCATGCACATATACCTCGACCAAAATCATATTCCCATGCTCAACCTTTATGTATTGTTTACTGTCTACATGACCCTTTCTAAAGCCTTTTTGTTGCAAATATTTGTCTAGTCTTGAATACCAAGCTCTTGGTGCTTGCTTCAGTCCATAGATAGCCTTCTTTAATTTGCAGACATAATCCTTATTATCTGAGAAAGAGAAGGCTTTTGATTGTTCTATGTATACTTCTTCTTCTAGTTGTCCATTTAAGAATGTAAATTTTACATCCACTTGATATACAATGATGTTTTTGGAGAAGGTATATGCCAAGAAAATCCCGATTACTTCCATTCGTTCTACCAGGGAAAAGGTTTCTTCAAAATATATTCCTTCAACCTACGCATATCCCTTGCACACCAGCCTAGCCTTGTTTCTAACTATTTGTCCTTCCTCATTTAATTTGTTCCTGAAGACCCTTTTGGTCCCAATGACATTTTTGTCTTTGGGTCTTCGGACAAGTTCCCAGCTTTGATTTTTCTCAATCTGGTTTAATTATTCTCCCACGGCCTTAATCCAATGTTCATCAGTTATGGCTTCATCAAAGCAATTCGGTTCTATTTGGGACAATACAGAGAAATGCACTTCTTCTGTAGTGTTTTTAAGTACCTTTTTCTTGTTCCTACACCAACCATTTTATCTCCAATAATCAAATTCTCATAATGATTCTTTTGAACATACCTGGAGGGATCCTTCGTATCAGGTCTTGTTTCCTCTTTTGGTTCTTCTTGATACAATTTTTCTTGTTGTTCCTCCATCTCTTCTTCTGCTTGCGAATCTTTTGATGGTTGTTCAACTACTAGTTGATTGTCATCATAATCTATTCTTCTATACTTGAATTCTTCATCCACCTTTATATTTGGACTTTCCACCATCTTGTTTAGTCTTAGGTCGTAGCACTTGTATGCCTTGATTCTAGTGGAATATCCAAGAAAGATTCTGTAATCAAATCTGGAATAAAAAAAATCCAGGTTCTAGGCATTCCTCTTGATATAATAATTGCTTCCAAATATTCAGAAATGTTTAACAGTTGTTGGCCTCCCTTTCCAAAGTTCATATGGGGTCATGTTGCTACCATTTCTGATTTTTCCTCTCTTTAAAATATGAATGGCAGTGTGAATATCCTAAGTCCTAATATTTTGAAACATTCAAATCATTTTGAATTTTTCTTGAGAAAGAAGACCCATGTCATTCGAGTATGATCGTCTATGAAGAGAAGAAAGTATGATTCACCCTTTAGTTCTTTGGTTCTCATGGGACCACAGAGATCAGTATGGACTAATTCCAATGGTTTCGTCATGGAATATTCCTTTGTTTTAAAACTTACTCTTGTTTGCTTGTCATGTAGGCAATGTTTGCAAACATAATTTATGGGCCTTGTGATTCTTGTATTATCTCTGACAACTTGTTCTTTGTTGATTTTAATGAGGATATCAAAATTTATATGTCCCATCCTTCTGTTCCAAAGCGAACTTTCATCAATTTTCCACATGCAACACTTTTCTTCTTTCTCGTCCTTTATGTAGACATTGTTCATGTTTTGGTTGTAGTTGTCACTAATTTGCCTATATTCTTGTTTCTTATTTTACATTTCTTTGAGTCAAAGGTGAGCGTATGTCCTTGATCACACATTTAATTTACGCTGAGAATATTGTGTTTCGTGCTTTCAACCAGTAGGACATTCTCTGCTTTGGTTCTCTTGTCTCCAAGAGTTACCATGCCCTTTCCAAGAATTTTGGCAGATCCACTGTCTCCAAAATAAACATTGCCTCCTTTTTCTTCTCTAAACTTCAAGAAGTTTTCTTTATTTCTTGTCATGTGTTTGGAGCGTCCATTTTCAATATACCATTGCCCTCTTTTATTTTGGGCATGTATGGTCATGTTGCATCCTTCTTGATTCTGTTAATCAGACTCTTTTTGCGATAATTTTGTAGAATATCTTTCACTAAGTATAGTTTCAACAGGTTTAGCATGTGATAGCTGACTTGTTCAGTCATATGTCTTACGGAAATGATTGCAACAATTCCGACATTCACTAAATGCGTTTAAGGGGTTAAAGGTGTTGAAGTTTTCTTTAAAGGTTTTAGACGACCTTTAGATATCCTTCTTCATGTAGTTGCCCTTAGAGCAAGATCTATCTTTCTTAACGCTGTATTTCACATGTGCTTTACAATCTAATGTTCTATGACCAAAGTTGTTACAAAAATAGAAGTTTCCTAAGAAAAGATTTTGATACCTTATACAGTGAGTATTTCTAGATGGCGCGGTATTAGTCCTCCAATGGGATGACATCCTTTCTTTGCAATTCTAACCTTTCATTTGGGTGGATCCTTTTATCACATCTGCAAAATTTCTTGCTCCTGTATCAAAGATTGATCTTGGTGACTTTGACCCTTCATAACCTATTCCTGTCTTTTCAGATGGTAGTCTTTTATTTTAATAATTTCATCTAGAGCCCTAGTGTTATTGCTAAACTTTTGTTGGAGAATCAATTGATCATTGGCTTTATGCAATTCTCCTTTTAAGAGTGTGACTCTAGTCTCCAACTTCTCACACTTTTCTTCCTTTTGTTTCAATTGTTCAATCGTATTCAACTTTGATTTCCTTATCTCCTTGACTCATTCTTCATATATTAATAGGTGTTCCTTCAAGATATTTTTTTTCTTGATTTCTCTAGTTCTTTCAAAGCGTTGATCAGTTCACCTTTGAAATCTACTTAAACCATCTCTTCATTTCTTGAGTCTTCCTTTTTAAGGACTTCCTCAACAGCCATAACGAGCATTTCCTATTTGTCCATATCTGCAAAAAGATTTATCTTCCAATGGTTAAACTATTACTGAAGACGCCCTCTCTGATACCAATTGATGAAATTCTTATTTATACTGAGAGGGGGGAGTGAATTAGTGTAAGGCACATATTATACAAAATTTTAACTTCAAACAAATATTCACCCATTTTTATTTCAATTAACACAATAAGAGACACTAGTGCACAAATAATCTGTATAGTGAATCTATATATATATATATATATTGTTTACAACAACAAACAAAAATCTCCAAAATGTGAACACCAATTCACTCAGTTGGAACCAACCTGATTGTAAGCATCAACTTGCTAATTACAAGCACCAACCTATAAGGACTTCAAACATCTACACAAGAACCAACTTATTGACTTTAGGCATCGACTTAAATGGATATCAGCCATATTGCACAAGCTCCAACTTGTTTTTGTCAGGCACCAACCTGATTGAAGACTATACTCTCCTCTCTTTTTTAGCACCAACTCCCTCTTATGTATTTTCCAGCACTAATTGAATGGAAGCACCAAATCCCTTTCATGTGTTCTCCAACACCAATTGTATGGAAGCACCAACTACAAATTGTGTTTTCCAACACCAATTGGAAGGAAGCCCCAACTCCCTTTCCTTGCCCCTTCCAACCACCCTAAAAAAAACATGTTTGAATCAAAACTACAATTCTGATAATCTGTGATCTGCATCTTCTTCTATGAATCTGTTATTTGTGTTTTCTACACTTTACAACACTTTGCATTTTAACAACTATGCAATCTGTGTTTTCGGTTGTAAACATTCTTCGCACAACTCAATATTGGGTATCCTCCAGATTTGCACACTATCTGTTGTTCTTCTTTATTGATTCAGCGCAATCAACTCTCTACTATATAAACTTCTTCTAGATCAACGAGCCATTGATACCCCAGAATTAGAAGCTTGCCAAATCAAAATATCACATCTTTCTCATCTTACGGCTTGCATCAATACTTCCATCTCTTACTTATTTATACTCTTCTTACTCAAGAGATGTGTCCACAAGTTGTGATTTCTTTCACTCGATGACGCCCCAACTCTCTTACTTCTTGGTCAAGCTAACCACCTCATTCATATTTTGCCGGCGTAAACTCCATTGATAATTCAGCCTAGTGGGGTTTTGCACACTTGAGTCCATTGATATGGTGGTATATGCGCACACGATTCCCTTATCTTCGTGGTATTTATGCACTTCTAAACTTCTACACTTCTTTTCTATATACTTCTTCAAACTGGCTTTGTGTATATAAAGAGGTATTTTTTTATTTTGTTGATGCTTGTAGATACTTTTATATATATTTATTCACACTGGCCTTTTACTCAACATCATCGATTGTGACAACAAAATCAAGACATTATGCTTATTGACATTCATCAACATTTTCTTGTTTGACATCATATTTGTTTCTTGTTTGACATCAATCTTGTTTCTCGTTTGACATCAATGAAAATACCAAGGTCCAATAGAAATGGAACATTAAATTGTTAGGATAAGGCAAAATTTGAAGGCAACACAGGACATGCAGAAGAGTTATTTAGATTTGAAAAGAGTGCACGAAGAATTTAAAGTTGGGAATCATGTTTACTTAAGCGTGAATCCAAGGAAAAGTTCCTGAAGTTGGGTAATTGTGCCAAGTTGGCACCAATATAATGTGGACCATTTAATGTCCTTGATAGGAAAGGACCAATTACATATAGGATTACATTTTCTACTAGCATGAGAGTGCACATTGTTTTTCATGTTTCATTGCTCAAGAAATATATACATGATCCTAATCACATAATTGATTGGAATGTGATTTAGGTGGAACTCGAATGAGAGTTCCAACTGGAACCCATATGCATCCTCAACAGGAAGGTAATACTGCTCCAGAATAGATCCATCGACTAAGTAAAGGTGCAATGGAGGCACCTTGGACCAAATGAGGCCACATAGGAGTTTGAGGGTGCCATGAGAGAGGCATACTCATTTTTGTTCAATTTTGTGAACATCGAGGACGATGTTGTTTTAAGGGGGATGGGATTACAATGTCCCATTTTGACCCCTGGATTGTATTTGGTTTGTAATGTACATGTTTTTTATACACACTCTATAATTCCTAGCAGGGATGATTTTAGGGGCGAATTATAGCCCAATGGTGAATTTTAAGGGTTACCGAAAAAAAAAGTGGGCGAATTTTTATATTAAAATGTTATTATTTTATTTAATATATTCGCCCATTATTAATTTTGTATATAGCTATGCCAAGGTAAATCGCATTCATCCCGATTTAGGGAAAATCTAGAAAAAGAATATTAGCCCATGAAATTATTTATTTTTGCCCACATTCGCTTGAATTTTTCCGTCTGCGAGGAGATATTTGCCCAAATTCGCCCATTTTTTCCGATTGGGAGGAGAAATGAAGATTATTCGCCAGATTTATGGATAATAGTTTGAAAATTTGGTATTTCGCCCAGGATTTATGGATAATACGATTAAAAATTTGCTATTTCACCAGGATTTATGAATATTTCTGTAAACTGGTATTACTTCCACCTCGATTGGGGTAAATTGGACATAGTTCATCCTGGATTTGGATTTGTGGACAATTATTCGAGTAAAATGCGGAGATTTAATCAATTGGGGAAGTTTTTTCACTGGATTTGGTCCATAAATTTAGTCAAGTGAGGAATTTTTTTACCTATATAATGGTGCAAGAGTCAGGACTCAGGCTCAACATCAAGCTTGATTTCTATTGCAAATCGGTCTTTACAGTGGCTGTCAGGCTGAGTGGATTCGTGGGAAGCAATTTCAGAAAGTTTCTTCTATCTGCACTGTGCAGGCTTTTTACAGGTTAGTTTCCTAAATCTTCTTCTATTTGCAAGCTTTTTACAGGTTAGTTGCTGTGAGCACTCAACCTTGTTGCTAAACCACAGCTTGATGGGATTTTCCAAATTGGAATCTGGATATTATTCTTTGGCACTCTGTTGGTTTTAACTTTTATTCTGGGTGTAAGTTATAGTAATCAAGAGCCATGGAGCTCATTAGCAATTATTTGCCAGGGAACATGGTATAGATTCATAGATTTCTTCACTTTTCCTTCTATTTTTCTTTTCAAGAAAATTCGCTTTTCAATCCCACGATTTATTCAAAGGAATAACTGGAAAAAAATCTTCTGGTTTTCCACCTCGGGAGTCGGTGAGTTCTCTTCTGTTGAGCGATAGCGAATGGCCTGGTTTCTCCTTTTAGATTATTATAGCTTTAGTTTTCTTGACGCTAGTAAAATATAGTAAGATGCTAAGTTGCTTTATAAAATTGCGTTAACTTGTAGTTTAATATAAAGCTGCTCAAATGTTAAGGCTTTTAGAACAGTGGAAAAACTTCCGAGGGAAACAGATGGCAAAGCGGAGGGGGGAGGGGTTTTGTACCCACCAGCGATATATATCATACATTGCAATGTGCATCTCCTGGACGATCGAAGTCGTGACTCGTCCCTTGTTCTATTTTGAGAAGGAACAAGGATTTTTTTCCAACTCGGGAGTCGGGGTTTTGTCCCCACCAGCGATATATATCATACATTGCAATGTGCATCTCCTGGACGATCGAAGTCGTGACTCGTCCCTTGTTCTATTTTGAGAAGGAACAAGGATTTTTTTCCAACTCGGAAGTCGGGGTTTTGTACCCACCAGCGATATATATCATACATTTTTATCTCCTGGACGATCGAAGTCGTGACTCGTCCCTTGTTCTGTTTTGAGAAGGAACAAGGAGAAGCAGAAGAAAGTAAGATCAGTCTTTGACTCAGGGAAATCCAGTCTTGTTTCCTTGGTCTTTGATCTGCTTACATTACAATTGACCAAGTGGACCCACTTCAGTTGATTTGATTGATTCAGTTCCAAGCTTCATAAATGGGATGGAGTAGCTTGCTCATAAATAGTAGTTTTTCGCATTAAGATATGAAACAATGTCACCCTAGGGGGCAGATATCAGCGGTAAGGAGTCCCATAGGAAGACATCATAAATATATAGAGCTTCAAATTTGTTTTGGATTCATGTTTACCATGCCCAACTAATTTGTTGGATTTGTTATATGTTCTTTTTTTTATAAGTCTAGCTAGTATGGGATATATGGTGTTGTAAGAAAAAAGACTTTCTATTATATGTGCTTATTAATTCGGAGTTTGCCCTACTTTTCCATTACGTGAAAATGATGGACAAGCTAATAGAGGAACAGATCTCTGAGTTCAAGGAGGATTTCAGTTTGTTTGGAAGTCCTCCAACAGGCCATTTATGCACTATGTGTTGGACCTTTCGGCAACAACAAAGAGACCCACAGTGTTGGCCCTTTCGGCAACAACCTGCAAACAGGTTGCAGTCTCACTCGAAACAGCTATGGGGTGCCGCAGAATCAGGTTTCTGCAGGCAAAAGAGGGATATTACTGTACCTTTAGCCTTAACAATGAGTAATCATACAATACAGAGCTTCAAAATTCACTTAAATAGCTTCAGAGTTTAGATAAAAGGACAGTTTCTTGCTTAACCCTTAACTGGGAATTCACAACGACGTTAATACTTAACAGTTTATCTTACTTTATCATTCATCTACTTATCAAATGCATAAAAACATAACAGAAACAACATAAAAGAACCACCATAACACAAGATATACGTGGTTCACCCCCAGTGTAGGGGCTACATCCATAGAGCTGCGTTTATATTCAACACTTTACAAAACAAGCAGTTCTGATCTGCGCACTCAGCTGCAGGTCTTCTCAACAACCCAAAACTGCGCACTTAGCTGCAGATCTTCTCTTCCAAAACCCTCTGCGCACTCAGATGCAGAGGTCGTCCACGCACTCAGCTGGGACTTGACCTTAAACCCTAAGATAGGCCTTAGCTTCTTCACATTACATCAACATCATAACAAAATCATCAAAAAAATCCCCTTTCTCCTTTACATAAGTGCCTATTTATACAAGTGCACTATTACAATACCATGGGTTTAAACCGTGGGCTTAAAAACCATGGGTTATTTACAAAAAGAGGGGCTTCGACCCAACCCCAAAACCCCTAAGACTATTTTGGGCCGCAACTCCACTTACAAGCTTTGCACCAAAACCGCGGAGTTGCCAAAATTAAGGACCTTTAAGGTCCGCGCCCCAACACTATGTCTACCCATCAATTTGTGGGTGGTAGCTTGAAATCATCAATAGATTGGTGACTGGTCCCAAAAAGCTTAAACAACTATGTTCAAACCTCTTGGTGAACCTTGTGTCCATGTCCAACACAATACTCAATGGAAAACCCCAATACTCACAACATTTTTGAACAACTTCGCAACTTTTTCCACAACACAAGGTATCTTCATTGGCATGAAGATGGAATACTTGGAAAATATGTCCCCAACCACAATGATTCCAGTGTACCCTTGCAAATATGACATATGGGTGATGAACTCCATAGAAACGCTTTCCTAAGGTCTCTTAGACACAACAAAGTTTGTAATGGGCCAGCCTTCATTCATATATCTTCCTTGTCTTGTTTGTACAGAAGACAAGTCATGGCATACTATTCTACATCCTTGTGCATCTACTCATAATGGTATCCTCTCTCCAACAATTCCATCATTATTCATTGTCACTAGGTGGCTATCCCAAGGCAAATCATGGCATTCATTTAAGAGCTCCTTCCTGATATTTGATGACTTAGATATATAGATGTGGTTTCCAAAGTACAGAAGTTGTTTATCTACCCAAAAATTCCTTACATTACCCTCATTCACCTGCTTCATGATGTTTATCATTGATGGGTCTCAATGCAATCCATCCATGATCTACACATGCAAGTCAGTAAAAACCTATGCATGCCATCATGTTGGCACCGGCAACTCATCTTCCTCTAAGGATGTGAGTTGTGCCTGTTTTCTCAAGGCATCAAAATTTGCATTAAGTTTGTCGATACTATATGGTCATGTTGAATTATTATACCAAGAAGTATTGCCACCTTTCTTACTTAGGTAATTATTTTAGTTGTGTCACAATGTAGCTTGTTGCAACGTTGTCTATATTCACAATGAACTATTTACCCCAAATAATGCCTCCATGCTTGTAGCCTTGTAGGAAATGCACAAATGTAGTCATATATTTTTCATGAATGGGGTGCCTCCACTTGCAATCCTATAGCTTCATATTATCATAGGATACAGGATGACCCTCCTGTGATCAAACTTCTCCAATGGAAAATTTTTAGGCATATGTCTACACCTCAAACAACTGCTCAAAGTCTAGCATCTTTAGCACAAGTGTAAGCTTCAGGTTGTATATGCTACAGCCCACGGCCACTCCTTAAACATCCTTGGGCTACTTGTTTAGTGCCTTTGCCCCTCCTCTAGGTCTAGAACAGACCTCTGCTAACTTCCTTCTACCCTCGGTCTGCCCTTTTAAGGCCTTGTCTAATGCCTTATCAACCCAAAGGGCAGCCCTTTCAGTTGCTACCCATCCTATACTTGGTCTGCATTTTATAATACCCCATAGAAATGCTTTCCATATGTCTACACCTCAAACAACTACTCAAAGTCTAGCATCTTTAGCACAAGTGTAAGCTTCAGTTTGTATATGCTACAGCCCACGGCCACTCCTTAAACATCCTTGGGCTGCTTGTTTAGTGCCTTGGCCCCTGGGCCCTCCTCTAGGTCTGGAACAAACCTCTGCTAACTTCCTTCTACCCTCAGTCTGCCCTTTTAAGGCCTTTTCCATTTAAGGCCTTGTCCAATGCCTTATCAACCCAAAGGGCAACCCTTTCAGTTGCTACCCATCCTATACTTGGTCTACATTTTATAATACCCCCCTTTAGGGTACTCTAACAGTCATCCAACCCTGCATATAAAAACATTACAAGCAGCTGTTAGTTAATGAATATATATGTACATTGTACTACTGCTATTGCTTGTACATACCCTCCCAATAGCATCATCTTTGTCAACCAGCAACATCTTGTATTTTGTGAGATTTACAAAGAAACTTCACGAGGATCACTACTCAATCAAGTTGTTCATCAATTTGAAGAGAAATGTACAATCTTTCTTCATCAATTTGAAGAGAAATGTTCAATCTTTCCTCTGCATACAAAGAATGGGAAAATACAGTTTTTCGTTCCTTCCAAATAAGAGCTAAGAATCCAACCTGTCCTTTCATTTATCCCTATCAAATATCAATGTTATCCTGCCATCGCTCCAGTAAGATAATGGATTTCTCTCTTAGGAATGGTAATGGTTTGCTCTCAGCCAAATAATTTACACTGCATTTGTTGACCAAGGAGCCAAGGTGGTCTGCTAACTGTAAATTGTCAGCTTGAGAGAAAGGCCACTTGTCCATGTGTTCTTCCCTATGTTTTCATATGGGTGCTTATTCTTCTTCAACATATCCAACAATAGTTGTTGTTGATGCTGCTAGCATGAGTTAACTGTGGTATTCTTGCTCAAGTCAATTCTAATCAGGTGAGGAAGTAAGAAACGTTTTATTGCATAATTTTTGGAAAACAAAATTTCAAAAATTTCACTATTTAAATTACAATAACAAGAACAAATACTAAATACTGTAAATAAATTCAGTCTCTACTCAAGTTATCTTTTTGTGCTTTCATGTACACCGAGATACCAAGATCCATAAACCCTAGTGAACTGAAAAATTACCTCAGGTTCTATAGTGAAGTGAAAAATTACCTCGTGTTGTATTGCTACTCCAGGCTCTTCCCTCTTTAAACTTATTCGCACTTACCCACATAGTGAAAGTCACAAGTGTCTTGGGTGCCATTATTAAGATGTAGCATGCAACTGCCCCCTTTTGGTATGATTGCTCCTGCATAGCAACAATTGAGTAGGCCTACAGTTGTTACCACCTGTAAGTCGTGTAAGACATTCAAGCGATTGTGAACACAAACTATACATTCATACATATAACACAAATACAATGAAAATAATTAATATCATAGTTTGAACTAGGATATATCAGTCCCAAACAAGATCGAAAATTTTCGTAGATCCTACTTTGAATTTTCACCTTGTATATCATTGTTAACAACCAATCAAACAACTAGAGTTTACCATTGTTAACCACGGACCTTAGGAACCAGAGGGATTGAACAATTCTACAGATTCTACTTTAAAATTTCACCTTCTAGCAGCCTGCGATGTTTTGCAGTCACCCCATATCCTTGAGCACTAGTGCATGGCAGCATTGATAGAAGCGTAACTCCACCCCATACCCTTTCAGTTGCTGCCCATCCTATACTTGGTCTGCATTTTATAATACCCCCCTTTAGGGTACTCTAACAGTCATCCAACCCTGCATATAAAAACATTACAAGCAGCTGTTAGTTAATGAATATATATGTACATTGTACTACTGCTATTGCTTGTACATACCCTCCCAATAGCATCATCGTTGTCAACCAGCAACATCTTGCATTTTGTGAGATTTACAAAGAAACTTCACGAGGATCACTACTCAATCAAGTTGTTCATCAATTTGAAGAGAAATGTACAATCTTTCTTCATCAATTTGAAGAGAAATGTACAATCTTTCCTATGCATACAAATAATGGGAAAATACAATTTTTCGTTCCTTCCAAATAAGAGCTAAGAATCCAACCTGTCCTTTCAGTTATCCCTGTCAAATATCAATGTTATCCTGCCATCGCTCAAGCAAGATAATGGATTTCTCTCTTCATGACAATGTTTCTTACAAAAGACAGCATACTACTGCTTTCAGGGAAACATGAGCATCTAAATCAGTTTCTTACAGAATGGCGTGTTTTGTATATCTCTGTCCAGCACTAAAATTTATGAGACTTCTTAAATGACTAATTCATACTGTGAGAAAATCCAAAGTCAGATGTCTGACACATTTTACAGAAAAAGACAATATTACTTATTCTAGCAGCACAAACATGTTTAGACCTATAATTCCTAGTTAGTCTAATTACAAGGATAAGCTATCATCCATGGAAAATCTTCCACAAAAAGAACCAAATGATTCAGAACCTGAAATTAAAAAATAGAGAAACAAAAAAAAGATATATTAGCATGCCATGCTTTCCCAAACCTGACAGAAGATACAGCACAAAACCTATCCATTCACTTGAACTTTCAATTTATATTTTAAAAATAGTTATCCTAATTAATAAGTCTAAATATATTCTTCCTAAATTTCAGCTCATTAATGGTCAACCAACAACAAATACCTTTTAGGAGATGAACTGGGCACTGTTCTTCCTAACTAATTAAATACATGATGTACCTTTGAACAGTTAACATCATATATAAATATTCATACCTAGCAATTTGCACAATGCTCATGAGAGGCAGGGCTAAATATCGAGATGGCGAAAAACATGGTACACCAGATTGGGAGCCATGAGCTAACAGCCCTTCAAGCCAATGTCTGCGCCAAAGACGAGTACTTGCAATGGTGTCCACCTTTACCAGTAAACAAACAAAGAATTGAGACAAGAATGGCATTAGAACTAATCAAAAGTTGTACCATATTGAAAGAATGGGTTTTAATTTAATAACAGCAGATTACATGCATATATGAGGAGAGTAAAGTGGAAGTCTACATCAAACTAGTACATTGCAAAAATCACAGAAATTGAATATGGTTCCATTTAAAAGGCATGCAATGAGATCAACGGGAAAGATGATTCCTTTGGTGGCTTGGGATATCTGCAATTTATCAAGAGACCAAAGGGGACAAGGCCAGGGCCTCCCTAACATAAGAGCTCAACGAGGAGTTCTTTGTGACAAATGGGTAGTACATGCAGTGAAGAGGGATACTCCTTGTCAATTTTTAGTTCAGCACCAGATTGCGCAGGCTCAATGCATTCCAGGTATTAAACATCCCTTTAAGTTGTATGGCATAATCGCTAATGCTCAGGATTTCATGATGTCAAGTTCTGCCCAGCTCAAAAGGGTGTCAACTGCTTTGAAGACTGTTTATGGTTTTCACTGGATCAAAGGTAGACTTGATAGGTTCTATGCCAATTCTCATGTAGCTATATTCTCATCCACTAGTGAGCCCTCTATTCTAGTTAACAAAGGGATCCTCCTTGGCAATTTTTTTTTCAGCACCAGAATTAGCGGGCTCAATGAATTCCAGGTATTAAACATCCCTTTTAGCTGTGGCATAACCGCTAATGCTCAGGATTTCGTGATTTCAAGTTCTTCCTGGCTCAAAAGGGTGGGGACTGCTTTGAAGACTGTTTTTGGTTTTGACTAGATCAAGGTAGATTTGATAGGTTCTATGCCAATTCTCATGTAGCTACATTCTCATCCACTAGTCAGCCCTCTATTCATTTGGACTTCACTATCATTGGTTCTAATCATTTTTCTATTTCCACTTGTACGCTCATTTGTTCTGATTGTCAGTATGAGGATTACTCTTCTTTTAAGTTGAATGTCTCCCTTTCTGAGTTTGAATAGTCTCAAAACATTGTCATAAAGGATAGTGGTTGGATTATTTTGTGGGAGGAAACCATTCTATGCATTATATTAACTCATGTGCTTAAACTATTGCTTGTCTCTTAGCCTTAGTGTGGTTCTTCTAGCATAATAAGTGTGATAGTACGACTCTACGAGGTTAATTTGCACCTTGTGAACTAATTCAAGTGATTACCTCATGTTGTATTGCTACTCCAGGCTCTTCCCTCTTTAAACTTATTCGCACTTACCCACATAGTGAAAGTCACAAGTGTCTTGGATGCCATTGTTAAGATGCAGCGTGCAACTGCCCCCTTTTGGTATGATTGCTCCTGCATAGCAACAATTGAGTAGGCCTACAGTTGTTACCACCTGTAAGTCATGTAATACATTCAAGCGATTGTGAACACAAATTGTACATTCATACATATAACACAAATACAATGAAAATAATTAATATAATAGTTTGAACCAGGATATATCAGTCCCAAACAAGATTGAAAATTTTCGTAGATCCTACTTTGAATTTTCACCTTGTATATCATTGTTAACAACCAATCAAACAACTAAAGTTTACCATTGTTAACCACGGACCTTAGGAACTAGAGGGATTGAACAATTCTACAGATTCTACTTTAAAATTTCACCTTCTAGCAGCCTGCAATGTTTTGCAGTCACCCCATATCCTTGAGCACTAGTGCATAGCAGCATTGATAGAAGCGTAACTCCACCCCATACCCTTTCAGTTGCTGCCCATCCTATACTTGGTCTACGTCTTATAATACCCCCCTTTAGGGTACTCTAACAGTCATCCAACCCTGCATATAAAAACATTACAAGCAGCTGTTAGTTAATGAATATATATGTACTACTGCTATTGCTTCAGAGTTTGTTTGCAAACACGTACTTAATTCTATTTTATGGACAGACCTAATACTAATTGATAAATACTTTGGAAAATGACCAATAATTGTTGAATATCATGTATTGCTAAATTACATGTAACTGCCATCTATATTATGTTTAAATTAATAATGAATGGTGGATAAATGGGTATGCATATGACTACACTGGATACATCTGCTTACTGATTGCTTTATTACTGTTTATTGGGCTGCCATATTTGTACTCATACCACACTCCAATTTGTCTATGGTTATACACGAATGATGATAAATAGTAGTTGATGGTCATGCAATGCCTAAGTATTTGATAAACTTGGTGATTAATGTTTTTGCTAACTACTTGCATAACCTTGGCATAACATTATCGTTCTAGATTTGCCTTGACGTTGACTTACTAATTGCATTTACGAGGTTCATATTTGTCCATATAGTATGTCTTCTTCTTGACTCCATTAAGGCACTGATCACTAACCCTTCCAAAAGAAGATATTATTCGGTGTTTGAGTCTCCTTACAGACTTGCATTTAGGGCTCTCCCCTAGGGCTGCTTGTTAAGTGACTTGATATATTCACAATGAACGGTTTACCCCAAATAATTCCTCCATGCTTGTATGAAATGCACAAATGTAGTCATATATTTTTAATGAATGGGGTGCCTCCACTTGCAATCCTATAGCTTCATATTATCATAGGATACAGGATGACCCTCCTGTGATCAAACTTCTCCAATGGAAAAATTTTAGGCATATGTCTACACCTCAAACAACTACTCAAATTCTAGCATATTTAGCACAAGTGTAAGCTTCAAGTTGTATATGCTACAGCCCACGACCACTCCTTAAACATCCTTGGGCTGCTTGTTTAGTGCCTTGGCCCCTCCTCCAGGTCTGGAACAAACCTCTGCTAACTTCCTTCTACCTGCGGTCTGCCCTTTTAAGGCCTTGTCCAATGCCTTGTCAACGCAAAGGGCAGCCCTTTCAGTTGCTGCCCATCCTATACTTGGTCTGCATTTTATAATACCCCCCTTTAGGGTACTCTAACAGTCATCCAACCCTGCATATAAAAACATTACAAGCAGTTGTTAGTTAATGAATATATATGTACTACTGCTATTGCTTTAGAGTTTGTTTGCAAACGCGTACTGCAAAACTATTTTGAAAATGAAAGGGCACAATTCCTCTTAAAGAGGTCCTTGAAAAGGATTGGTTCCTTAGTGGAAACCAAAGGTAGAGTGTCAACTAGTTGTGTTATGTGAACTTTCTCGACAATGAAATACCACTGCAATTATCGGTAGACTCAGGTGCCTCTCACAACTTCTTGAAGAAGGATTTGGAAAGTGAACTTGGGATTAGGGTTCATACTCAATAAACATTATATGACAATAAACATTATGAGTGCTTCATACTCAATAAACATTATTGGTAGTTTTAATTAAACTTCAACTTATATGACATGGTAGTTTTATCCCGATATGGGGAAAGTAGCAAGACCCCTTCTCCCAACTCATCTCTTGTACACTGCAAAGGCGCTGTCAAAAAATAATTTCCATAATTTGTTATTTTGGATTTCAGTGGGTTCCATGACTTGATATTTGAACCCTTCATCCTCAATAGATTCATATAAAGAGAGAGAATGAAACAACCCATGTCTTCTTCGTCAATGTAGAGAGGATAGTTATTTGGACTATTTTGGTCAATTACAACATACATGAACTTAGCCTCTCTATACAACCATCTAGTTTCTTTTGCAAACATTGGAATAGTGGTGTATTTCATATCCATATGCATGGTACCTCCCAACTTATTAGCCTAGCTTCTAGAAAATATAATGATGTATGTAGCTGGTACATTTTCCACCACTACATCCATTAATATACTCTTAGTAGGTAACTGATCCAAAGTAACCACGAGGTCTGTTATCATTCCCAAAAATTTGAAATTCCTACAATCAGAACTGTAAAGGCTATGATAAGGCCTAGTTATGTCCAACCCCGTCCATTCCATGATAATTTTAGGCATAAGGTTATGAGAAGCCCAAAAATATTGCATACAGTTATGAAAAAATCTATCTTGTAAACTGAGTGTGACATAAGGGGAAGATGGTTCCTCCTTGTCATTGGCATGAGGACCACATTAGATTGCAGGGGATTCATTAGTTAGGTTAATGGTATCTTTCTTATCATAGGTTTCAACATGGTGAAGTAACCTATCAATTTTCTTTTGATATGTAAGAATTTTTTACTAACTCATACAATGGGATAGGGATCTTAAGTTTACTCAATTCTTGCTCAAGATTGAAAGATGATCTCTCAGACTCTTTAGAATCATGCTCATCTTTTTTGGGTGTATTTTTATCAGTAGGATTTGCATGTTAGGTTTTGATAATATCTCGAATATTATCCTTGGGTAGACTATTAGTTTTAAGAGTTGAAGAAGAGTGAGGTGTTTTGTCTATAGGATTTTTCACAGGATATTTGAGGGTTCGAGGATTAGAGGTATAACCCGTTGGGGAGGATTTAGGAATCAGATCATATTTCCTTTGAATTTCATGTTGTATGTTTTCTGTATGAAATTGGTAATGAGTATTAGACTAGTTATTTATCCCATGAATCTCAAGCAGCTCGATTTCAAGTGAATTTGACCACATTTGCATATGTATGCATGTTTGTAATTGTCAAGACAAAACCGTGTCAAATGTTAATGAGGTCTTGATTTAATGGTACAGCGGAGGCAGTGAGACATGTTTTGCCCCTCGGTGGAGTGTCTCTTCGTGCAAGCAGGCCGTTGGGGGCAGGATCCTCCTAATGGTGATTTCTTAGCCGAAGGGATCGTTCAAGAGTGTTGTGAGTCATAATCCAGTCACAGTCCATTGTCAATTATACCAGAATGCAAAGGGACTCGCTTGCTACACAAGGATGTTCCGAAGCAAATTTGTCCCAAAATTTAAAAAACTGTGGCCAATGCTGCGTAAACATTGTGATCAATGCCTCCACTATGTAATGAAAAAATCCAAGCATATGGATTTATAGCCAATGGCATCTGGCTTTGACCACTCCTTCAAATCACAGAAATCTTTAACCTATGTAAACTTGGGATGCAAGTATTGGACTTGTGTTGGCAAATTCATCTCCCATAAGTCCTAATCGAAAGCTTCTTTCCCCTCTTGTGATATTTGCCAATCATCTAGTAACTAACTGTGGACTTCCCAAGGTTGATGCCTATCAGCAAATATTAGCCACAGTTTAATAAAATCAATTAAAGAATATTTTTTCTAAGAAGCAATTATACCGATGGGTTTAGAGCAATACATGTTAGAAGACTCTGAAAATAAATGAAGAATTAAAGTACTGACTAAAAATATGCTTCCAATCAAACACGATGAAACATATCTTTTTATAAGTAAATACTAAAAAATCATTGGAAAAAGAGTGCAAAACGTAGAACGTTTAGCTTACTCTTAAGTAAAATCCTAAGAATAAGAAAAGGATTTGGTTTGGGCTTTCAGAATATTTTTGGATCCTACACTCCTGATCACATGCAGGAAGTTGAGGACCTTGCCCTCTTAGGCCATATTTATATGTATTAGCTATGGATGGTCTTGGTTATTTGTTGGAAGCAGCAAGAATACAGGGGAAAATCTAGGGGATTTAGGTTCGTGGAGACAAGGAGGTACTTGAAAGTCATTTTGTTGCTGATTAAATGCTATTCAATTCACCTAGAACCTAATTTGGTGATTGAAAACATGAGATAACTAGACAGCTTGTGTTTCATTGAGTGTGGTTCTTAGTGATCAGAAATCAGAATTTTGGCTCATAGGAGCTGAGATTCCATCAAAGATTGCTCCACACTAGAGGAGAACACCCTATGAAAATAGGGGGGGAACAGGAGGAAACCCTAGGCAAAATTTCCTAGCCTGTCACCCTAGGGATGCCTATTGTTTGGTACTAGGTTTGAACTTTGCAACTAGGATCCAAGGTGCATAAGAATCAATTTCCCTTGGCTGACCTCCTAGTTAATTGCATCAACAGATCATAGGATCTTGTTTACATGTTCTTTGTATGAATTCCCCGACTGTATTTCATCATCCACCAATTCAGGTACTCCTTGCACCATTAATTGATGTTGACAATCAATAGATCCCATGGTTAGTTTTTTATGGCAAGTAACTGCCAACTGGAATCATTTTGCTGTTACAGCAAGCAACACTTACGGCATAAATTGAAATGGCATTTGGTTAAGAATTTGAACATGACAAGAATTTTGCAACACACTTGTATAATTATTAGGAGATTGAGGATGTGAATAAATGGAGAACTATAGAAGGAGCTTTATGGCCATGTCTAGCATGTGTATCACTCATGTGAGGATGCACTGTGATTCAACAATTTGCAATTTTCCATAGTTTTTCATTTCATGATTTATAAGGCAGAGTAACTAGTAGTCAGACAGCCTACCTTCAAGGACCATCACACATTAATTGGCAGGAAATTGATATATGAGGAAACAAATATGGTAAGGATTGGAAAGTGTGTTTTATTCTTTTCTAAATCATTATTATTTTCATTAGAAGTGTGTTTTCTTCTTTTCTAAATCATTATTCTTGTGATGTTTTACAAATTGTTAGTTATTCCCTTCTACACAAATTAATAGAAATTTGTAGATTACTTATTAAAGCGTGTACTCGTTTTTAATTTCATTTATCATCGTAGGGGGCCTCTTGTACCATAAAACTCAGAACTAGCCAGACTTAAAGTTTAGATGATTTTTACTGTTGTTTATGCTTAGAGACTAGAGTTGGGTTTTGATGGTACTTATACTTTCAATCTCAACCTAGAATTTGCTACAGCCTTCTGGCCATTGCTTTTCAATGGCTGCAATATGACTTTTGGCCACTATTTGTGCTCAAAACTACCCAGATTTGAGTACTAGGGCATTTTTTATGGTAGAATTAAACTCAGAACCCAAGATGAAGAGTGTTTACCTCATGAATGATTCCCAAAATTGCTACAGGTCTCTTTTCAATGTTTTCATGCCTAGAAAGCGCTTAGAATTAGGGATTTAAGACTGCTTGTTGATGTTATTCATACCCAGATCTTACAGGCTCGATCTCTACATTGTATGACAGGCTCAGAAAATTAAATAAGAAACAGAGTGATTTTCTATATGAAGTCTTTGAGTTGAATAACAATGAAAATAGAATCTATTAGCTTGTTTTAATCTGATGGAAGAGTAAGTCATCTGTATAAATCTTTATCTTACATGGAATTCAATTTGAGTTTAGGAATCGAAATATAGATAATCAATGGGAATCTATAATCATGAGAATTGTGTGCGTAGATGCTGAAGGGATTATACGCATAGAATCTATGTTACGTGTAGTGATTGATATTATGCTCAACATTGTTACTCTGATTTCTATACATTGTTAGCTTTGTATAACAAAGAAAATATGAAGGATAAGTGTTCTATCAAATGTGTTTTGATGAAGATAGAGCATCTCAGTTTCCTTTTCAAAAGGATAGGTTATGCTAAATACATAGATTCATTTAGTCGATCTTTCAAAAGCTAGGTATTTTGGCTAAATATACAAAGGATCATTTGCAAGTTGTACAACTTGGGCTTAGAATTCATTGATATATTATTCATTTCTTCGTTGATGTGGTGTCAATGCTTGTTATTTCAAGTTGGTCAATAAGAAATTATAGAAATTGTGTTAAAAATGGGGCATTATATACCTATTCAATACACACCATTGGAGACATTTGTCATCATATAAGGCAATGATCCTTTATGTTACATAGAACAAAGTCTACATATGTGTATGTCATGAATGTTGTGATTTTACGGCATGATGTATGTCATGCTTGTTTGAATTCTGTGGATTGTTTGCCAAAAGAATAATGTGGAGCATAATCTCAGATTCTATTAGTTTATTGGTTTGTCAAGATTCAGGTCCCCACATGTTCGATG
>LPNX010555952.1:9734-35078 GCA_001517045.1 Pseudotsuga menziesii | reverse complement strand
TTTTATAATTATATCTAAAAGCTAAAAGCTAACAATACAAAGTGGGATCCCAAAAGTAGCTCCTATAAAAAGCTAAAAGCTAACAATACAAAGTGGGATAACAAAAGTAGCTCCTATAAAAAGCTAAAAGCAGAACTCAAACCTAACCCCAACTCCATATATGAATTTGAGGTTATGTTTTAGGTAAAAATAGATTCTACATTATACTTTTTTGTTGTAGCATTGATGATTTGAGCTACATTACCTTCATGCAGCTTATTTTAAGATTGATGGTTTGATATCTATCTCTTACATTGTCTATTTCTTGTATCTGATAGGAAAAGACGCTGGAATTTGAGAAAGCTAGGCCAAGGAGCTATCTCTTCACATAGATAGTTTCCTAACATTAAATGATAAATAACTAATTTGACAACACTTTCGCTAAGAAATAATGGGCTCATTCAAGTACATGAAACCATGTTGGTGTTTAGCACAAATATCTTGACAATTTTTTATGGTTTGTTGATTGCTTTTGTTTGAAGCATTTTGTCGATTTTTGAAGTTTGTGTGTATTTTGGTTAAATATTGTGTTAATTCCTTTGAATGATTCTAGTTCTCATTCAATGTTTGATTTAACCCTTTGTTGTAGCTTGAATCAAGGTTGGTTTTAGGATTTGAGAAAAGTTTATTTTATTAACTTTTAGTTGCATGAATTAATTTTCTTCAATTTTTCAATTATTTTACGCTGACTGTATATTTTCTTTGTAAATACTTATCGTTATTCAAAAAAAGTAAACGAACTCTACATATCTAAGCGAAGAGAAAAATGGTCTATGCACTAGGTTCCTATGCATTAATCGTAGGATACCTATTGGCACAAGACCAACATTCATGTAATGCAATAATCAATTGGCATAATTACAATGCATAATTGTATTAGCCTCCATGACCATCATTGGCTAGTGGAGGCCAAGATCAAGCATAATGTATGATTCTATGAGTTTATCAGTTTGTCAAGATTCAGGTCCCCACATGTCCATTGGACATTAAGGGACGAGATAACAAGTGGATTCCCCACTTTACCTGAATCTAGTCAGTGCAGTTGTGTTTCACTGACACCTTCATGTTGTGACTTGTGAGTCTACATGTTCTGTTGTTGATGATGTGATTCATGTTATTTGACTAATGTTGTTATTCTTTTATTTTGACAATATTATATAAATCAGTTAAAGATTCACCAGTTTTTACAATTTTTTATAATGAAGTTAAATATTCGCCAAGTTTTTACAACATTATATAATAAAATGAAAGATTCGCCAAGATTTTACAATATTATATAATAAAATGAAAGATTCGCCAAAATTTTACAACATTATATAATAAAATAAAAGATTCGCCAAATTTTTTATATATACATATTATATTATTGATAAAATCGCCTTCAACTTTTCCTATATATCGGAGAGATTCGCCAAATTTTTATACATATAATTCTAGGGGGGGTTCTTAAAATCATCCCTGCCTAGCATGGAGCTCGAGTCAAAGGCCCCGCCAGTGAATTCAAATAATTAATAATTCAATCTTTAGGATCTAAAAAACCTTCAACAACAACATCAAATTTATTGTTTATGTCCTTCACAACAAACCCACCAGAACGAAATTCCACCTTCTTCCCTATCTATGTGAGTTGTGGTACTTGAAAGAAGACTTGCACTGATACAAGGCGCATGATACACATCAATGATCACACCTTTCTTAAAGTTTACTTTGCCACATCATTGAATGGTTAGTGGATAATGATCTACAACAAATATAGTCTCTTTCTTGGATTTACTCGATGAGATAAAGGGAGAAGTATCTCTAGCCATTTGACATGAACATCCAAAGTCCACCATACATTCCTTGTGATAAGTACAAGGACAAAATGCATAAGAATAACTAACATAAAAAAGTATGATTACTAATACATATACCTTATTAAGGTTGAGATTCACATCCAATATTTTCAATCTGTTCTTCTAAGTCCTTGATGCTCTTCTGGAAATACATTTCAAAAATGTCTCATTCTGTCACATTAACGATGGGTTTTCCTATTCTACATATTTCTTGATTTTGATAGATCATCACCATATTGCTTCTTCTAATCTTCAAAATTCTTTCCTTCATAGGTCTTCAAAGAAATTGGGTTTCCATTTTGACTCAATTCTATATCTCCTTGATTGTTCTTTCCCTTGGCAAAGTTATCTACCACTATCATACAATTTTCCTTCATCAAAAACATTTTCTTATCCTTTAATCACTAAACTGCAAAAAAGTCAATGATGTAGTTCCTACCATTCCCCTTCCTTGATGTCCAATTTTCCCTTGATGTGGAGTAGAAGACATCATATGATTCTCTCAGATTCATAAGGATTAGTGTTATCAATTAACCTTAATTCTTCACAAAATATTTCCCATGTTCTCCAACCTTTAATTATATCTCCTTCATTTGAGGAAAATAATCTTCAATCTTGTTGAATGACATAAGGTTACAAGACATTGACTATTTCTCGAGTTGCACAACATGATTTACCTAAAATTTGTTTATTTTTTTGTCTTCTTCCAAAGTTTATTTGGACAATTAATTTCACTAGTATGGTATCTCATTTCTTTGGAAATGTAGGTCGCAATGAAATCTACACCCTCATCTTTTTCATATTAACCATAATTTTTTCTTTACTATCCTTCAAGGAAAGTACTACAATCTTGGTAAACTACATTATTGATTTTCACTTCAACAAAGTCCCTATATATTATTCCCTAATCTATAAAGTTTCATGGATATTCCAAATTGGAATAGTTTATCACAACATATCTTAAAATATTTCAAATCTCTTTATTATGAAATGTATTACTTTATGTCTCATATTTAATATTACTAATGTAGCACACAACATTTTGAAATAAATTGGGACTAAAATTAAAAAGACTAGAAAATAGAATAGCATCCACACAATGAACACAAGATGCACCCGACATGCAAACACAGACTTGGCGTAGCAGTCGAGGTGGATCTCCCAGAGCAGCTACAGGGAGGCTGGGCAAGGATAGCAGGCGCTAGGCATGAGCTATGAGCTATAATGGCTGAGGGAGAAGGATCTTATCCTCCCCCGGAGCTTCTGCAGGACCACACTCCCCAAAAAATCGAGGATTTCAGGAAGCTCGTAGCGACACATGAAAAGAAATCGTCCCCCAGGAAACAAAAAAATTTCAAGAAGCTACCAAAAATCCCCTCTGTAGCCCTTCGAGTGGCTAGATCCTGCAAGACATCCCTAAACCTTGCAGAGAAAGGTTTGATCAGCCAATTCACAGGACGTTGGTCGTCTCCTAAAGCTCTTGAAGCCTATATCAAAAGAAATTAGAAACCATTAATCAAGAAGGATGCAAGTAGCTACTTTGTTGGAAAAGGTTTTTCCGTATTTGTTTTCGATACCAAAGAAGACAAAGAACTCATCTTCATAAATAGACCATACTTCATGGGGCTGCAAGGACTGTACCTCAACCAATGGACCCTAGACTTCGATCTGACATAAGATGTCCCTTCTGTAGTTCCTCTCTGGGTGAGATTGCCACACCTTCCTCTGCACTGATGGAATCAAGATTCCCTGGAAGCAATAGGAAATACCCTAAGCAAGTTCATAGATGTAGCGGAAAGATCGGATCAATACTCCTGTTCCTGGATCTGCGTAGAGGTAGACCTAGACGTAGGATTGTTGGATGCCATCAATTTCACCTTAGTAGACTGGTCCCATATCCAAGAGCTAGATTATGAGTAACTCTCGTTCAAATGAAGACATTGCTGAGAATATGGGCACTTCGCAAGGCACTACAAAAAGAAGGAAGAGGAAACCATAGATACAAGGAAAGAAGGCCATTGGAAAATAGTACAAAAGAAAACAGGGCACAAAACCAAACCCAGAACCAAAGAAAAAGAAGGACAACAAGAGCCTCTAGAACCAGGGTCTCAATCCAATCCGAGTCCAAAAAAATAGGGCAGTGACCACCAAAAGGAGCTTTGAATCCCTTCAACCTCTTGGAAAATGATGAGTAACCTCATCAAGGAGAGGAAAACCAGGAAGAGCAGGAAGAGGGAGAAATATCCAAATTAGCTGAGAAATAACAAGAGATACTACCTGAACCCCCATCTCTCAATCCCATGACTACTCCCACCAGAAGCCAGGTCTCATCCCCATCTTATGCACAAATGTCCAAGAGAAGAACACATGAAGTTATCTCCACCTCAGAGGAAGAACCTTTCAAAATATATTCCAAGAGGAAAGGCAGGAAATCCAATAGAGATTTAAGGGAAGAATAAGTTGAAATCCAGAAAATGCAAGGAAACCAAACTACTCTTGAAAGCTCCTTCACAATTAAAACAAGGACGAGAAGCAGCAAATGAGGATCCTCCTACCACACCCATAATAAATAATTAATCCGGTCTCTTAGAATTACATAGGATTAGGCAGTCCAAACAAAGTGAAAGCGGTCAAAGATTTGTCAAGAATGTATCCTATAGATATTCTCATGGTCCAAGAGACAAGAGGAAGAAACTCTCCTCTCCAAAACAACATGGCAAAAACAAGGACACATAGTCAGCGCCAGAGGAGCTTTAGGTGGCTTGGCCACTATTTGGAACAAGAAGGACATCACTCTCCTCAATTCCTTCTCAACTCAGCATTGGATCTTCACGGAGCTATAACACCTACCTTCCAAGGTAATTATTTCTCTATTCAACCTTTACGTACATGTGCACTATCTGGAAAAGAAATAATGTTGGAACACTCTAGAAGACTTCCTGGAGATCTATTCCGGGCCCCCCAACATAATGATGACTAGGGATTTAAATATGGTGAGGTACTTAGAGGAAAAAAAGGGGGCTTCTTCGGGAGATACTGCTTCAGAGAACAACTCGAAGACCTAATACTTCAATGGGACCTCATGGACATTAAACCCAACCAAGAACATTATACCCGCATAAACAAAAGAGTGGGGGTAAAGTATATTGTGTCCAGGTTGGATCGGTTCCTAGACCAAAGGTCTCTCCTCTTGGAAAGGAAGTTGTTGCAGTCCCAAATCATGGCTATCCTGGCTTCGGATCACAAACCCATCTTACTCTCTATCCAAAATGTCGAAAAGCTAGGGAAGATCCCCTTCAGATATAACCCTCAATGGATCTCCTCTCCTGGATTCTTTGAGACTATGGAAGATGCCTGGGGAAAAACCAGTCACCAGAACCCCGAGCTTCATATGGGAAGAAAATATCAAAAATACCAAGGTAGCACTAAAAGAGTGGGCAAAAACAAACAACAAGAACTCATCCAAGGAAAGAAAAGAAACAGTCTCCTTCCTCCTAGCAGCTCAAATGGGAATGGATTTAAAGACCGTAGAGACACATGATCTGGACCAAGAAGTAAAATTACAATCCAACACTTATCAATCCTTTTGCAAGGAAGAAGAGTACTAGAGACTCAAATCCCACATCACTTGGCTAAAATCTGGGGACAGGAACACCGCCTTCTTTCACAAACAAGCAAAGGCCCGACAAACTCACAATCACATCAACCAAATATGTATGGAGAATGGGTAGATATCTAAAGGCGAGAACTAGTTAAAAGAAGACCGTATAATCACTTTAATAACCTCTTCCTGGAGAGAGGAGATGAGGATGAGAACATCACTAAGTATTTCCTCGAAAACATACTGGCTCTTACTCTTCCCCAAGAGAACGAGGACCTTCTAAAACCTTTATCTGAAGTAAATATCACATCTGTAATATGGGGCATGGATCCAGATAAAGCACCAAGGCTGGATGGGTTCTTGATCCACTTTTACAAAGCCTACTAGAGAATTATAAAGAAGGATCTGATAAGAATGATAAAAATATTTCAGCAAAAAGCCAAAATCAGGGGAGGAACAAACTCTACATTCTTGGATTTAATTCCCAAAGATACCAACCCAAGCTCTTTTGCTCGGTTCAAGCCGATATCTCTTTGTAATGTCTCATATAATATTTGCTCCAAACTGATGGAAAACCATGTAAGAACACTGCTACATAAGGTATTCTCCCAGAACCAAAGAGGACTTATCAAAGGACAACATATACTAGACAACGTCATCCTCATCCAAGAAACGATCCACTCCAACAAGGTGCATAAGGAGAAAGGTATGATCGTAAAAGTGGACATGTCAAACGCATTCGATAGAGTCAAACACTCCTTTTTGTTTAGAGTGATGGAGAAATTCAGGTTCAACACTCAGTTTATCAAACAAATAAAAGAGTGCATTGGGGCCTGTGGATAGCTCCAATGATCAACGGAAGGCCAGCAAGATTCTTTCAAGCTACCCATTGGATCATGCCAGGTTTCCCCCTATCCCCATTCCTCTACATCCTAATCGTTGATTCGTTGAGCAGGAAGTTGTAGATGGAAAAGGAGGTTGAGAGCCTTCCAGGAATTAGAATCGCTCAGGGAGTTGAACCCATAAATTGTGCTCTTTTTCACTGATGACTCCATTTCTTAGGAGGAGCTTCCAAGAACATCACAAGAGCCTTTAAAAGAGTCCTCCACTCTTACTATGCGGTATCGGGTGGGCAAATAAATTATAACTAAAGCTCAATTCACAGTTGGAACGTGGATCAAATGGCTCTATCAAGAATTGCAAGAATGTTGGGAATGAAAGGATGGCATAAATGGGGAAGCTTCAAATATCTAGGACTCCCCATCTCTTCCGGTATTTACAAAGAAAATCAATGGCAAGATGTTGAGAACAAGATAAAAGCCAAGCTTAGTGACTGGGGAGGACGATGGTTGAATCAAGCCGGCAAGATTGTGCTAATAAACTTTGTCCTTACCTCCCTCCTAGTTTATATGTAGTATGTAGCTTTACTCCAAAATCCTTCACTGATAAAATCTCGAAGCATCTGAAATGATTCCTATGGAGAGGTGGGAAAGGGAACCAAAACAAGTTCCATCTTGTCAACTGGAACATGGTTAAAAGATCCAAAAAAGAAGGAGGATTGCAGATCCAAGACACCCATCTTTCAAACCTGGAAATGGGAGGTAAAATCCTGTGGTAAACTCTATCAGAAAAAAACAATTGGGTCAGTCAAATAATTTGGAAAAAATACCTCACTAGCTCCGGAAGAAGATGTTTGGATACCCAACCCCTTCAAAAAGGAACTCCTGTATGGACTTTGTGCAAGAAGGGGATGGAATTCTTCCAACCATAGCTCCACTAGATCCCATGAAATGGGAAGAAGATTCACTTCTGGACTGATAGCATTCATGGAACCCCCCCCCCCCCCAATAGCTTCACTGATCTAGATGGAATTCGATATTGGTCACTAGAAGAAAAAAAACATTAAAACCTTGTTTGATATATCAAGTTGGTAAACTGATGGAATTTGGGAGAATTGGGATATCCTCGAGGTTCCCCCAAATCTCTCGATGGCCAAGAGGTCCATTTTCCACCGCCTTTTAGGCTGCGCTCCAATTCAGACCTCACTACCTGACAAAAGAGGGTGGGGGAAGACTGGGGATTACACGGTTGTGTTGGGATATAAGATGCTCCAAAATGAGAAAGATTCCAACTCTCAGCATAAGCTTTGGAAAATGGTTTGGCTCCCCTTCGGGATCCCAAAAATAAATTTCTTCACCTAGATCCTTGGGCACAAAAAAATTTAACTAGGGAAAACTTGGCCAAAAGAGGCGTCCTTGGTCCTCACTGGTGCCCGCTATGCTGCAAAGAGCTGTAAACCATATATCATCTCTTTTTGGAATGCAAATTCTCTTTGCAAGTATGGACGATACTACTAAAATACCTCATGATCTCACCCCCCATCTCCACCAACATACCTCAACTCTTCATCTCATGGCAGAAGAGGTATCCTTCCCCTTTGAGACACAAGTCTATTTGGAAAAACATCTAGCTGGCTCTCCCAAAGTTCATCTGCTGGAAGATCTGGATAGCCAGGAATAGCGCAATCTTTAGGAACATCCCTCCCAAACTAGTCCAAGTAGTTGGGCAGGAAAAAAGACTCTTGCTGGAAACTTTAAAAGCCACTAGAAAGAGTATGGACAACATAGCATCTGAGATGGAAAGAAACTTGGTAGGGGAGCTCTCCCCACTAAACTTTCCCAACATACATAGATGCCCAAAAAACATGCAATGGTGGAAATTAATATTGACTAGCTCTGAATTCGACATATGGAGGAAATATCAGAATCAAAACTTCATGTTCTTCGATGGAGCTTCCAGAGGCATCCCTGGAGCAGTAGGAGTGGTAGATATGCTCTTCCCCAAAGGAAACATCGATATCAAATACATATGGGGGTTGGGGGTTAAATCAAACAACCAAGCATAAGCATTGGCTCTCCTAAAAAGATTTCAGCTAGCCCTACTCTTAGGCTATATGGAAATTCTAATCTTTGGAGATTCTATGATTCTCATTAGTGTTGTAATTCATGGGCACAAGTTGCGCAATGCCAACTTAAACTGCTATTTGGAGAGGATCCAAATTTTGCTACCTAAATTTGGCTATATAAAGTTCTATCATGTTTTAAGGAGCCTAAACGCTAAGGCAGACAATGTTGCAAACCAAGGTGTAACTCTCCCTAATGGATCACTTAACACCACGATGTGGGGAGAGGAAACACGACGAGTTCCTTAAAATTGGAATTGAAGAAACTGTAGAGGAGCAACGGAGTGGGCTCGAGCTACTCCACGGGCTAGCGAATGATATTCCATAGGCTACGAAGGGTTGCAAATCGCAGGTAAAGAATTTTGAAAGGAGCTGACAGCTGCCAATGGTCCATAGCGCTGATCGAAGTGGATGGTCTACAGGAGATGACAGATGTGGATAGATAGGAAAACAGGATCGATAATTGGCGATGACAATAGAATCGCGTAGAGGAGAGGAAGATGGAAGTTGAGCAATAAGTGGAGACTGAGGATGCTGAAGGCTACATAGAATATACATACAATGAAAATGAAGGTAAATGGAGGATAGACGGGCGTTCCGAGGTTCCCTGCAGAGAGCCTTGAAAGAGCTAGGATGCTTTGCTTTCGGACAATATAGAACCAAAGGAGGATGTCCAATTTAGATTTGTATCATGGTTATTGGAATCCTCAGAGACTGAGGAATGGTGTAAATTGTTGGTTTTTGGTGTTAAGCCACGGCTAATTCTTTTTTATAAAAATTCTTTATCCATTTTCATGAAAAATAAAAATAAAACCTAAGATGCACCCTAGGAAAAATCCAACTCTATGCTCTTGCTCTTTTCTTCTCTGTCACGAAATGCATTGTAAAAAGAAAGTGCACTCTACGAAGTTTCCATAAACACTATGGCCTGAATGGTTGTCGCAAGGTCTTCCACTACCTTTGTTATGCTTCAATATCCCGCTCCTAGATGCTCTATTATGCTTCTTTATCCCACTCCTAGATGCTCTACTATTGCACAGAAAAATCCTCTAATGGTCTTTGGTCAGAACCATAATAGAGTGGATGACTTTAAAGACAACTTTCAATTCCAAAAAATAATAGTCAATATAAGATTCATAACTATTAAATAGACAGACATGAGAGATAAAAACCAACTTGGAACCTAATGTTTGGTGAAGATCACTTTCTTGAATTCCTTAGCCCAACAACTCCTTCAATCACATGTATGTGAAAATAGATACAAGATGTGAGACAAATAATTATAAATGTAAAAAGAAATTAACTAAAAGTAAACCAATTAATACATTAAATTGGTCGGAATAGAGAGATCTTTGTCAATTAAATAACAACTAAAAAGATGGATAAAACCTATAACTTTTGTAGTTTTGTTTTAAAATCAGTGTCTAAGTTCTTCCACCCAGACCACAAAGATACAAGTTGATCTCCTAACGATTTTCTTATAAGATAAGTCCAAAAAAAGATTAAGGGTATTTCTGATAAGATACATGAAGCAAAGGTTGTTGGAAATAGGATTTTCCAAATACAATGAAATACTCTATAGACTTGGGAAATGGGGATTGTGGTTTTCAAGAAACAAATAGCAGCATTATGATGTTATCAATCATTTCTCCTCCTTTCATTCTTGCTCATGGGCACTCTTATACTCTAGGGAAACAGTTAGAGTAGTTAGGGAAGTTATTTACTGGTAGTAGGAGGTTAAGAACTGAAGGAACCCGTACAACTCACACAACTTTTAACTATTTTTATTTTTTAAGCATAAATAAATAGAGGCATGGGCTATACATTGTAAACACACATAGACGTGGTTTCGACAAGGTTAGAGTGTGTCTCTACTAAAAAACAAGGATTTTAAAATATTTTTAGGAGGTAAAAGGTGAATATGGTTCACATGTAGGGAAAAGGAAATTTGCAAGTAGAGAAAAGAACATGACTCAAGCTAAAATATACATCTATGAAAAGATGTGGCAAAATATGCTATAACATCTTCTCTTTTATGGAACAATAAACAATGCAATAAGAAAGGAACCCCTTCCTCTCCTAACAACCCTATAATTAGCATATAATCATAGCTTTCTAAGGTTATGGTTAGTGTTTTTTGCATGGTTCAACCCCCAATTAGTATTAGGGAATGGATCCTCTATAATATTCTTGAATTTCCACACCTGACTACCTCCACATGGCTAATTAACATAAGTTGATGTGACATCCATTTGGTGCCATGGTAGTCAACAACATAGGCCAACTTGCAAGAAGCATGACTTCTACATACAAACTCCTGTTGATGTGATTTTTATGCTTTTGGAAATCTCTTAAGGTGTAGAACAACATTGAGAGGGTAGTTGTTAAGCTCATAAAATTTTGACCCCAAAAATGACCATTTAAGGCCTAAAGTGGGCTTTGGACCCTATCACCAAAGTGGGACTTGCCCATAAAATGGGCCCTACAAGCCAATGCCTCCAAAATTTTCCACCCAAAAAGTACCAATATAGAAGGAAATATATATAATGATAAATATTGGATCATGCCTAAATACCATAATTATGTGTAGAAAGCACAGCATGTTCCTTCTTTGATAAAAACTATCACCATATCTTCCAACATCTACAAGTTCAATAACAAGACGATCCTTTTTTCAAATACATGACTTCTTTATAGGTGAGAAAAACTCTTCACAATGTTCCTATGTTGTAGTAGCATCAAACAATGATTACAATAATGGATTGGTTAGAATTTATAGATTCTTAACAACCATAGTGAATATAACAATTGTCATCATTAGCTCTTCAACCATAGTTCTAATACCACGTTGAAACAAGGATATATGCTAACAATGGTGATGAAATCGACCTATCAAAAGCATTTAATCATTATAGATTCCTTTATTTACGATTGTTGTTAATCCACATTGGTTTAAGTGTTCCAATCGTTAACTAGATCATGGGATGTGTTAAGTTAGTATCCTTTTTGGAAATTATAAATGGTCCAGCCTCTTCATTCTTCAAACCATCCCAAGGATTACATGAAGGATGCCCACTCTCTCCTTATTTATTTCTTTTGGTGGCCAAAGGCTTAAGTAGGGATAATTTTATTGCTTGTTGAGGAGGAAATGTCAAAGGTATTGATGTAGGAGGACTAGAGTTTTTTTAACCCATTTTTTTATTTTTCAACGATATCCTCCTTTTTACTCATGGTATTATTAAGGAGGCCAAATCCTTTCATGAGATATTATAGATCTGGTATGGAGATAAAACTTAACAAATATACTATCACTTTAATGGTATTATTGAGGTGGTAAAAGATGTAATTTGTTAGCTCTTCCAGTTTAGAACAATTGATTCAAAAGACGAGCTAAAGTATTTGGTATCCTACTTGAAATCCTAATAACTATGGTGTCATAGATTGGATCTAGTTGATTGGAAAAATTGAAAAAATAATTAATTTATTGTGTTACCAGTGGCTTTCTAGAGGGGGTAGCCAATTGACATTGGTCAAATTTGTTCATGAGACTATATTCCTTGTCTATTGGATATTATTGCCCCATAATCCCAAAGTTGTGCCAAAAAAAGTTTGAAAAAATTTCTTTGACATTCTTTAGAAAGGTAAGAGATATAAGTTTGGATATCATTTGGCTTGTTGGAATCTTGTAGCAAGACCTAAACATGAAGGAGGTTTTGTTTTAAAACAAATTCATGTTTTTAGCAACGCTCTTGTTGCTAAAAGATTATGGAATTTGATATCTAAAGAGGGCATGTGGAAGTGGGTCCTTGTTTAGAAATATAATGCCTCTTCTTCGATTATTAACTGGATAAAAAAATCATGTTAAGTCCCATAAGAATGCTTCCAATCATTGGAAGGCTCTTGTCATTGATTTCCCGATCATAGGAAGGCATGTTGCTTGGAGGGTGGGAAATGGTACTAGGGTAAAGGTTGGGTAAGCTGCAATTATGATATGCAATACAAATACTTTTCTTCATGAAGAGGTGACTTTGAAACAATAGCATGGCAATCTTACTTTAAACTAGGTTGTGAATGGAGGGATGGATATTTAGCATTAAGGGTGGTTGAGTTTTGGTTAGTTATGTTTAAATGGAGCATTAGTTGCACATTGGACTATTTTCACCTTGGAGATAAGAAATGGTCATGTTCAATTGATGGTAGAACCTGTCAATCTTATTTGGAAATGTAAAAAAGTAGGGGGTTCCTACTCAACAAAGATTGGATTTGAAGTATTGTTGGCTCGATAGGATCAGAATGTTTGTTGGTGGTGGTATTCTCTCTAGAAGGTGTGATTTAAAAAAAATAGTAAAGTATTTATGTGGCTCGTGATCTTGATGTATAAAATCCGTACCTAGCATTATTTGAAAAATAAGCAAAACATGGATCCCAACTTTTATTACCTATCTCGTCATGCAGGAGAAGATGTTACCCATCTCTTTATGCATTGAAGGTTTTCAATTAAAGTGTGGAAGGACATGAGAAGATGGATGGGTATTGTTAACATTTGACATGGAGATACGATGGAAGAGGTTTGAGCAGATATATTTAAATGACTTTCAAGTTGTTCCTTATCTCACTTTATGTGGACTTTGGTTGGCTCGCAACTCTTTCCATTTGAAGGATGTTCCCATCAAACCTTCCAAGTTTCTAGTACTATCTATTCACTTTCTTAGAACTACAAGCATCACATGAGTCATAAAAAGAATAAGGTGGTTGGTGAACTTGTAACTGATTTCCCACTTCCTTGATCATTTCTTGATGGTGTTTTCTAGGGTGTGGATCACATTGGTGTTATTGGTAGTTTCTCTTTCTTCAAAACCAAGATTATTTTTATTTTTCAACCAATGTGGGCCCTGGATCCAATAATTAGAACAAACTATGTTCTCCATCGATTTATTAGGTGACATAGATGGGATAATCACAATTCATAGCTTCAAATCATGAGGGCCATACTATTTCTTGTAAGCATCTTATTTATTTGCATATGAGAGTCAAAATCAACACATATTCACAATAAGATCCTCATAATCCTGAAGAAGAGATACATGTTAATTTCGTTATATTTGTGCAAATTTGTAGTTGAGAAGCCAAAATTGATCCATCATCTAGTAACATACCTCAACCATATTAAAAGCATCCTAGAATTATAATCAATGGTATTTTCTAGTGACTCACATAATCTAAGCCCATTGGATGGAGTTGGCAAGTGAAAACTCTAATATCTAAATAAATTGTTCTCCACCACAAATCTTGTGTAGACAATCCATTGATCACGAGCAACTAGACTTCATTCCTTGATAATGATGCAAAAACTATTATCACCCAATATATTTACCCCTTTTGGAGTTTGCCACTAACTTTGAAAGGACTTGTTCAATGATCATTTAGAGAAAGTGTTTCTCTCTTGCTTATGGGCTAGTGAATGCTAGTCCAAGGAGGGTGTCCCTATAGTTGTCCTACCACTTCAACTCAAAAATATGTAATCAATACCTTTAAAGCAACAATCAAAGGACGTTGATATGTGATCAACTTTAAAAAATAGATAGAGAAAATATGCTTTTAAAATATGTGGGTGGCCAGTGTAGTGTGATGTGAGGGTGATGCAACCCACTACTAACAAGGAGGAATAAGGAAGTGGAGTTGTCACTTGGTTTTAGGGAAAAATTAGTCGTCACTCAATGATAAAGAAATTTTGATAAACCTTAGCACAGGAAGAGAAGAAAGAAAGGATATTAAAAATAAGGCCACTATATATGTTAAGGATTTAATAGTCGATTACTAATTTAGGGTTGTATATCAATTATGGTAATTCAATTAGGTATTTGCAGTAAATAAATAGAACAACAAATGTACAAAGGACAATAAACTAAATATAAGTTTTTCAACTTCTTTTAGTAACCTAATTAACCAAATTGTTGAAAATGAAAGAGAGGATAAAAGGAAGGAACTCACTTGGAAAAGCATTGTTGTAGGTGTTATGGATGCCCATGCTGGAGATGAGAGTTGTGATAAACCTTCAAGCAAGGTTTTCTCCATGCAAATGGAGTTGCACAAGTTTCTATAGTTATGAGAAAAACAAAGTTGATCTTTATCTCCAATGCAATGCAATATATCACATTATATATGCCATGTAAAATGATACAACAATGACGTGTTGAATCAATATCTAATGTGCCTTGAAAAGGTGGTACCTCTCTTATCCTATCTACGTTGAAACCTCCCTTGAGGAAGAGGAATTCCCATTAATATATTTGTAGCATTGAGATATGGGAATCATCAACTAAATAAAACATTTAAATGAATGCCATGTATAAATATTTCTTGATGATAATCTTTGGATGAATTTAGCTAGCAAAAACCAAACTAAAATATTCATATATGTTTTGTGACATCACCAAAATCCTCCCATTGTGTCAAGGGACTCCAATTTAAAATCTATTCATTTAATTCCACCTAAATACTCTGTTAGTTTAGAGTTAGGAACAAAGAGGAACATAATTAACAACCATTGATGTGTACCATTGTGGAATTAATGAAACATTATAGATTGTTCAATCTAAGAATTCCATCAATTAGTAGAATTCATTATTTTTCCCATTCCACACAAAATAGTAAGGAAATATTATTGTTTAATATATTAATGGAAGGAAAGCATATAACAAAATTAATATCAGTTGTTACAACTATACCATTTACCATTTAACAGTCTCATGATAAAAGTTTAAGCCCAATTCAACCTTTGATCATTCCCAAATCCTACTACACTCATATGAACAAGTAATGAAATGCACAACATAACTAATTGGTTCATTGATGGGAATAAATAATAGAGAAATGGGTGAGTACTCAAACTGGAAGTATGCCCAATTCCATATTCATTCTTTCCAAATTCAAATGCATTCATATTGCCACACATTAAAATACATAACACAAATGATAACAAACAACAAGATTGCACACTTTTCTTTTCTATAAATTTTCAATCAACTAAATGTGAATGAGCATTTGTTTTTCCCAATCGTAGGTAATCAATTGAAAATTCCACCTCCAAGCCAAGGCCGTGAATCCAAAAGGGAAAATATTATTCTCCATGGCCTTAAATTATCACATACCAACATCATACTGTACTTAGATGGAGAATTGTCATCAATCTATCTCAATTTCTCCCATTATAGACTCCTCAAGTGTAATAATCAGCCATCATCCAACCATACTCTCCCCTCTAAGTCTTACATAACACAAGGATATAGATTCCCTATGCTAAAATGTAGTCCAAAATGCAATTTCCATTCCCTTCAATGCTCCAATGCAAACACAGAAATCTATTATATTGGTTTCTTTATATTCCTTTGAGAGATAGGCTTATCTTAATCTAGTTTTCTCTATAACAAACACAACTTTCCACCATAAACCAACCATACTCTCCTCATAACAATAAAAAGGAGATTCCCTTCTCAGCAATGTAGTCCCAAATGCAATTCCCTTTCCCTTCAATGCTCTAATGCATATATGGAAATATATTATAGTGGTTTCTTTAGATTCCCTTGAGAAATAGACTTATCTTTAGCTAGTTGTCTCTATAACAAACACAAGGCTACATGGCATTAGATTTTTACCCAACCTATTCACTTATTTAAATCCATTCACATATATGTTTCTATTGTTATTAATTGTTAGTCTTTACATAGGTATTCATAGGAAAGTTTAGTCATGGTTTCCACACATGGATGGCATCAACTCTCAAATCGAATGGACAAGATGAGAATGAACAAGAGAGAGTCGTTAGATGACTAAAAGTTAAGTAATATACTCCAATTTGACAAGATACCATGTGCCTTCACATGACACAGCCACATATCCCTTCACTTAAACAACGAATTTCCATGGTTGGTTGATCACCTAGTTAGGATATGGATGTAATAAAATATTGTATTACTTCTTGCTCCTTTTCTTCCCCACTACTGGCCCTTTTTATGATCTCTTGTAGTGTTTTAATGTTGTTATCATTATACGAATAATGTCTCTTTATATAAAACTAAAGTGAACCGTGGGAATGGTTACCACATGGTGAGTAGTTAGTGTCTCATACGTTTCTTTTATAATAAAACCACATCTATATAGGTATATATCCAAGTTATCATTATGCATATGCCAACTGATCTTGTCTGATTTGGGGGTACAAAATGAGGTATTACATTCCCATCCTTGTTTGGTTAGCACTAGCCTCAGTGCGGTCTTACAACTATGGAAGATGGATATGCTTCCCTCATTGCATCCTGCAACTCCAAGTAGCATCATTTGCATTTTATTATTGCCAATAGACCTTCCCTATTCTATGGCTGGACTTTGGAAAATGTTACTTCCTATTGAGGATGCACATTTGTTTTGTTTTAAACTTTCCCTCAAGTTCCACCCGGTCAAATCCCAATCAATAATATGGTTATGACCACGAAGGAGATATTGTGCATTTTAATAGATTAATAGAAGGAAAACATATAACAAAAATAATAGCAGTTGTTACAACCATACCGTTTATCCATTTAACTATGATAAACTTGTATGCCCAGTTCAACCTTTGATCATTCCCTAATCCTACTACACTCATATGAATAAGTAACGAAACACACAACATAACTAATTAGTTCATTCATGGGAATAAATAACAAAGAAATAGATGAGTACTCAAACTAGAAGTATGCCCAATTCCAAGTTCATTCTTTCCAAATTAAAATGGATTCATATTGCCACACATTAATATGCATAACACAAATTAATAACAAAGTGCAATAACAAATTACAAGATTAAACACTTTTCTTTTCTAGAATTTATGAATTAACTAACTGTGAATGAGCATTTGTTTTCCCCAATCATAGGTAATATGTTGCAAATGCCACATCCAAGCCAAGGCCATGAGTCCACCAGGGAAAAATGACTCCACATGGCCCTAAATTCTCACAAGTTGAGCATCTTATAGTGCTTAGATGGAGAATTTTCAACGATCTATCTCAAATTCTCCCATTATAGACTTAAGTGCAACAATCCGCCATCAACCGACCACACTCAACCCTCTTAGTCTTACATAACACAAGGAAATCGATTCCCTTCTTTGCAATGTAGTCCCAAATGCAATTCCATTTCCCTTCAAAGCTCCAATGTAGGCAAGGAAATCTATTATATTGATTTTTTTCGATTGCTTTCAGAGATAGACTTATCTTTATCTAGTTTTCTATATAACAAACACAATCGTCCACCATTAACCAACTGTGCTCTCCTCATAATAATATAAAAGAGATTCCCTCTGCAATGTAGTCCCAAATGGAATTTTGTTTCCCTTCAATGTTCTAGTATAGGCATGGAAATATATCATATTGGTTTCTTTATATTCCCTTGAGAAATATACTTATCTTTAGCTAGTTGCAACCTCTATAAAAAACACAAGGCTACATGGAATTGGATTTTCTACCGAACCTATTCACTTATTTACAACCATTCACATATTCATTTCCAGTGTTGGGAATGGTTGGTCTTTACAAAGGTCTTCATAGGAAATTTAAGTCATGGTTTTTGTTTCCAAAGACCAAGGAAGAAACCTTAGTATGAATAATGTGCTTAGGTGGTTGCATTGGTGGTATGATTTCACTTGACCTTTCTCTGTAATCCTAATTAGGGTAGTTAGGTATAATTTCATCTGATTTCAACATTTATTGTTACCTAGGCATTGCACTTGTCAATATTTCATTTTGATTTATATTGCATTTCATTTTGAACAAGGCATGACATAAGTGTTTTCCTTCGATGCATTTAATGTCTTTGTTGTTAGATGTGTGTGTAGGTCTATAGGTACCCAAGAGAGTCTAGGGGGTTTTGATACACCTAAGAAGAGCGCATGCCTTGTAGTTGGAGCCAACTATTGTGCCTATGAGTGCCTAAAGCATTTCCTTCCAGATATACTATATAGGGGGGGTTTCTTTTTCTTTTGTGAAGGACAATTTTTGGGGCTATATTATGCAAAGTGTTGATTTTGGGGCTAAATAGCCCCTATAAGGTCATGGCAGGTCCCATTGGATTTAATTCTAGTAAATGTTTGCTTACTGGCATTGTTGACTACCTCTTGATGGGTGAAAGTTCCCCATCTTGTTGGGCCATTTGGGTTGTGGGTTGATGTCCAGTGCTTCTTGAGATGGGTCCAATAAGACACATGACCACACCCATATTTTCATTTGTATAGGTGATTTCACATGTAAGGTATGTCACACCTAGTTTAGTATACCTCACTTTTCCCACCTGGACCTATTGGTTTGGTAGAAAACCCCTCCTCCTGGGCTCAAGACCCATGACATCATTCTTTAAAGAATGAGCCTACATTGTTAAAAAAGGATGGAATTGAGGGACAAGCATCTGTTGGGTTTATTTTGGGCATGGCATCCTCCTTTTGTCTCACTTTGCACTTGGTGGAGCCTAATTGCACATTTTTATTTTTATTTTGTCAATCTATGGTTTAGTCCCCAAGTTTGTGCATGCACTAACCTAAAATTTTATATTTTGTGATTAACTTGTAGGCTCATATTTATAAAAGGTTAAGGGTTGTCTCATATAAATAATGCATCCTCAGCTCATTTGTAAATCATGGACAGGGGTTCAAATTATGTATTATTTTCTTTTCTTATTGGTTTATGAGAGCATTTGAAGCTAGGCACACATCTCTTTGCATGTCTTTCTCTCTTGCACGAAGGATGAATGGAAGAATTTCTAGGGTTTGATAGTCACATGATAAGTGGTTTATAAGAATAGTTGTGATAATCCATGCTCAACCTAAAGTGCGTCTCCTTGCTCATTCTTGATTAATGTTGGTAAGTTTATCTCCTAAACATAGTTTAATGTCATTCTTGAAGTGATTTGGACTAAGGTAGGGTTTGTTTGCTAGCATTTTGTCTACTTGCTTGAGGAGACCTTCCTACCAAGGATCTCTCCATTAGTCTACTAATACTTGGAATTTTCTATTTTCCCTATTTAGGGTTTTACTACCTAGCCTTAGAGGTTCCTAACTTTTTCCCAAGTAGCAAGTATTAGAAACCATCTTAAGAGGAGGGACACTAGCATCAATCTCTCATATCCATAGGGTTTGATACAAAAATATGATACCCTATCCTTTAGCTCTCTTCTTTTTCATCATTTTTTACATGTCTTTATTTTATTTTATGCATAGAAATATTTTTACACTAGAAAAATCCCTAAAAATCTAAATAAATTTTAAAACTCCCAAAATAGGCATGAATTTGTTTTTTCGGTCCACCCTAAAATTTCACTTTAGGGTTTTATTTACAAACTCTAGAGGGTGTCCCCTTCTGAGGAAGTGCATTGGGATACATGAAAACCTTGTAATTAGCAAATTAGACGTGATTTAGTATTTCTGGTTCACACTAAAATTTCTCCCTAGGGTTTTATCCACAAACCCTAGAGGACGTCCTCTTATGAGGAAGTGCACCAGGATACGTGAAACTCTTGTAATCAATGAATTGTAGGGTGTGTGGTATTTTTGGTTTGTCCTACAACGTCACCCTAGTCCAATTGTTCTTTTTTCCTCAAGGGCACACTTTTTTGGAGCGGTTGCCTTGGGAAGTGTGACATTGTCTTGCGAGATGTGAAATTGCCTCAAAAGGCATGATTTTAATTGGAATTTGTGATAAAGAGATAACTTCATTTATATATGATTCTGGTGTCTTAATTTAATATAGTTTGACTCCAATAAAGCACTTATCATAACTATTAAGGTTTTGTGGAAGGTATTTGTGGCTTGTTGTTGGTTGTAGGTATCTTTCATTGATTAGGGTCTCCCCTTGGTTTTAGAGTTTCCCAAAGTGTTGAGAGCTTAGACTATGGTGATATTGGGTTTAACTCTCTCGCAAGCTTACCGTTACTAGCACTAGGTTTACAGGGCCTTGATTTACAAAGGCGTGCTAGTTTGGGTAGTAATCGTTTCCACATATGGATGGCATAAACTCTCAAATATAATGGATAAGACAAGAATGAACAAGAGCGGGTCACTATATGACTAAATTAATTAATATACTCCAATTTGACAATATACCATGTGACTTCACATGACACGGCCATGCATTCCTTCACTTAAATAACGAATTCCAAAGGTGGTTGATCACTTAGTTAGGATATGGATGTAATAAAATATTGTATTTATTCTTGCTCCTTTTCTTCCCCACATGTGGCCTTTTTATGATCTCTTGTAATGTTATAGTGTTGTTAGTATTATAAAAACAATGTCTCTACGTACAAAACTAAAGTGAACCATGGGAATGGTTACTGCATGGTGAGTAGTTAGTGTCTTGTACCATGCTTTAGGAATAAAATCACATCTATATAGGTATATATCAAAGTTGTCATTATGCATATTCCAATTGATCTTGTGTAATCTAGGGGTCAAAATGAGGTATTACATTCCCATTCCTCTTTGGTTAGCACTAACCCCAAAGTAGTCTTATAACTATGGATGATGGACATGCTTCCCTCATTACATTCTCCAACTCCGAGTACCCTCATTTGCATTGTGTTATTGCCATTGGACCTTCCCTATTTGATGGATAAACTTTGGAAAAATGTTACTTCCTATTGAGGATGCACATTGGTTTTGTTTCAAACTTTCCCTCAAGTTCCACTTGGTCAAATCCCAATCAATTACATGGTTATGACCATGCACATATTTTTATTATTATGAAAAACCACATGAAAAACATTGTGAGCTCTAGTGTTAGCATGCAAATCAATTTTACATGCAACATGGACTATCCTTTATAAGACTTCAAATGGCCTATAATATTTGGTTGCAAGCTTAGCACAACTTTTAAGCTTCATTGAGATCTTCTTTGGTCTCTCTCTGAAGAACACATGATCATTAACACATAAATTTGTGTGCATTAGGTACTTGTATGCATAACTTTTCTCCCTACCTTATGCTACTTTTAAGTATGTTTGATCTTGATGCCCCAATTTTCCATATCATTAACTCTTAGCCCAAGTATAACTCTATCCATTATGGTGTCTTGACTCATTGGAGTATTTCATTTTATTCCATGAAAAGCTTCAAATGGATTCATTATCAAGGATATGTGATTTCCATTATAGTATGCAAAATCGACTAAGCATAAATAGTCTAACAAATTGCAACTTCATGAATTCCAAGCCTAGGTGTACTTCTATTTGTACCTACAAACAAAGAAATATAAATAGAGTATAAATATTAAAACATTTGGAGCCTTTTAAGAAACAAGAAAAAAATGTCTCATCTGTCTTACCAAGTTACAAAATCTGGTTCCCCTTTATAGGTTCCCAAAATTTAAGCAATGTTTCTTAGTTATTGACCTCCTAATTCTTCTTCTTTGTAAGTACTTGCTTTTCTTGCAAGGGAAATAACAATGGAAGGAATTTGGGATCACCCTATGATGATTTGTTATGATTGTTGTTGTGCACATAATAATGACATTAATCATTAAGACTAATATCAACAGAGAGAGCCAAGGCTTCTTTCATTGGTTCCTTGGCATCCAATGTCTCAATTGCATATTATTAGAGTTATTTAATATTGTTATTTAACCAATTTAACCCAATCATACAATCAAATAATTTCTCATATAGAGAATTCAAGTGATATTTACAAATTATTCTTGAAAATATAAATAAATAAAATTGAACGAAGAAAAAAATAGATTATGGGGAGCATAATAAGTTGAACAATGTAAAAGTAACAAAATTTACACTCCTAAATGTTACTTAATCCCAACTTCAAGAAAAAAATAAATATGGTTGCTTTCTCAAGGTTGCTTTTTAAGACACAACAAAAATATATCTATTACAATTGTCAAAATTATGAAATACTTGTTGGTATACACCGTAAGATTTAAAAATGTAAACCATAAGTGTTTTTAATTGGTGTTAGGTCGCTATAATCAATTTTGACTTTGTCAATATTAATCATGAACAGGGGATGTCAATCAATTGACTCTAATGACATTAATTGAGTGATGGAGTTTATCTGCTTTTAAAGTGGATTTCTGAATGTAAACAGGTCCTTTGAAATAATATAAGGATTGTATTTTTCTTCTTAAAAAAAACGACTCTAATGATATCAATTAATCGACATGCATCCAATGACATCAATTAATCAATGTGTTTCCATTGACATTGACTAATTAACATTTTAACAAAAACAAAAAATTTGAAAAAAAAGAAGGTAATTTCATGAGATTTAAAAATAAATCAACGTTAGAATAAAAAATTTCTTCAAAGGTTGATTCAAATATCGAAATTTAACCCCAAATATAATAGTGATATATACACATGTGTCACCTAAGGACTTAGTCTTTCAAACTATTAGAGTCCTTGCAATTGTTGTTACTCTGCAAGAGATGTAAAACATCCTTAGAATTCTCAAGGACAACTTGTCCATGGAAACCAACCACATGAAGTAACAAGTTGAACAACACCGCTCAGAATGAAAATACACAGTAAGGACTTATAACTTGTCCTTTGCTTTATTGAAACCATACAATCAGACTAATTTACAATGACAAAGTAAGGACAAGCTCTAGCCTATGTTCTATAAGCCACGCGAGGTGTGAGAAAAGGTTAAAGAGGTTGTCTACACTCTAGACACTCGAAACAAAAGATGAACAAGCCATGATGTTTTTCAAGTCTCATGTTTAAAGTAGAAGATTTGTAGTGGAATGATCACTTAAGAAAATATTCCATTAATAAACAAGGAATGTAAACTCATTTCAGGGCCTAACTTATTACGGGGGGGAGGGTAAGAAAACTCATAAAAGTAAAATTTATGAGTTTAATACCAAGTCAAGGGTATTTCTACAAGAAGGAACAACATAAGAGTCTAAAGGTTTTTTGGGTGATCAACCAAGATTATAGATGTTATAATGCAGTATGATCCAAGGTGCCCATTGACTAGGAAGGAAACAAAAAAATAAATTTCCCTTTCTCTTTTTATGCTTTAGGTAAAATTAGGTTTCAATTCATTTGTTTAGAGTAGAACATTTTTAAATATGTATTTGAGATTCAAATTTGATTCTCTATTCTTACAGAGGCTTAGGTTATAAAGTGTATATTGTTTTCTTCATACGTATTCATAAGATATCACTTAAAAAGTTAAAAGAGGGTTTTTTCCTCCATTGTCGGTGAATATGATTCTAATTTTCTTGTTTTTTTAGCTATTAAACCACATACTTTGGACCTTTCTTGGGGTGAGAAAGCATTTTTTCATTTTTTTTTGCATTAGTCCTTATTATTTTAAGTTTTATCTTCGAGGGAAAACCTCTTTTTAAGAGGAACAACATGCAATGTACCTAACCACAACACATTTAGTGGGCATAAAATTATATTTGCATGAACTATTTTTTGTCGACACTCATGATTTTGTTGTAATGGTGTATGTATAAAAGGATCTTTTATGGTGTCGGTCTAAGAACTCTTTCTATTGACTTGAGCATTAAGTTAGGGTTATTTTCCCTCTATTGTTACAAATAGGGGTTTTCCACCTCTTTTGTGTACCTCATTGTTTGGATCTTGATGTTTATTGGAAACACATTCCTCCATTGTATACGATTTACATGTGTGATCCACTCTTGGGAATGTAGGTGGACCCATTGCTTCTTGCTTATTTTACATTATCATTGTTCTATTTTAGTTTGTTGTAGGAATTGGTTCTAATTTGGTTATAGAACCACCATTAAATGAGACTTGTTTTTTAATTTGTACTTTTGGACTCTCTAGGCTTTCAATCAAGGTCACAATCACTACAATGAAAATTATGGGAAATTACAAAATTGAAAATTACCTTGAAACTAGGTCATATGGCATCATATGATGAGAACCTTCCTCATTCTATCTCTCAAACAATTGCCTTTGATTACTTGGCATAAAGCAGTTCTAACTCACCCCACTATAACTTTGTCCATAATGAAGAAATGTTTTCCTTTGGTAGTGGTTTTTAGAGTACATAGACACAAGGCACATCCATCTCTCATCCTCATGAATGCCACCACCTATCCTTTATACCTAATAAATGGTCAAATTTACGTCCTTATGCATGGCATTCTTGATGTGGTGCTCATGTCGTGATAACCCACCTTTTGAAGCCATGCTTCCAACTCAAAAAACACTTTCCTTATATGATTTCATTAAGGTGTGAGAGAATGTGATGGATGCATATATATGCTTCAGTTCCTAGATCCTTAGAGTTTTTCTACAATCCATTGAGTCTGATAAGACTTAGAATGATATTCCTTGAAATCATCCCATTCTCTAGATCCTCTCCACTATTTGGTTGGGTCTTCGAATAACATCTCCATAATCCACATCTAAATTATTTTGACAACTTTGGATATGTCTTTCATAGTCTATTTGAATCCCTTGAATAGCATCCTTGTACATTTGCATGTCATGTAAATGTAAAGCCTCTCAATCTTCTTTCAATCATATTAGATCCTCCCATTTTTGTGCCATCGTCGTAATCCCAAATGTTCATAATCACTCATTCACCAACCTTTCTGCAAACTTGGTACATGAGCACATGATATGTTCAAAAACTACTAATGATGTGTTATCTCATAATCTAAAATGTTCATAATCCCCCACTCACCAACATATTTGCAAATCTATTATGTGAGCACATGATATGCTTGAAAACTAACAATTATGTGCTAATACCTCATTATCCCAAATGTGCATAATCCTTTAATCACCAACCTATTTCCAAACTTGTTACATCAACATATGATATGATGTGGAGTTATCTAAGAAGCATTTGCATATTAATCAATGTTAGGAAGAAATATCAATTCTCAGC
>LPNX010555939.1:58276-73885 GCA_001517045.1 Pseudotsuga menziesii | reverse complement strand
AGTGTACAATAGCCAACCCTGTAATAACATAGGCTGCTGAATAATTAGAATACATCAAGGATTCGATTGCATGAGGAGCAAATCAAATCTAGCATAAAGCAGGCTTACTAAAAATAAGCAAATCCCCTATAGGTGTAAAAAGTTGATCCCAAATCTGTCATGGAGCTCACGAATTGGCAAAAAGGCTTAGGCAAGCTAAAGAATGGTGGAATGGCAGATCCTACATGCTTTTTCATGGAAAAAAGAGAGGAGGATGTGTAGGACAAAAAACTAGTTCACCTCACCTAGTCTAGCTTTTCCATTTGCCTTAAAACACTAAAAAAGTATGGAATAAAGCAGAAAAAGCAGAAGGGCGCCTAGGAGGCCAGGAATAAAGCAGATTTGATTCCTTGGGATTTCCCATGCGCTACATGAGTCAAATGAGGGAAAGTTTGACCATTATGGATAGGCAAAAGACAACTTGCACAAGGTGGGACACATGAACTAGGCAAATAAGACAAAACTAATTAAATTAATGTCTAAGTGGGTAAAGTATGGGTTGATTATTCTAAAACCCCCCCTTAAGCCTAACTTATGAGTAATATATCAGAAAAATATAGGGCCTGGAAACAAGGCTTAGTCACCCTTTACATACTGCATGTCCATTTAAACAAGAAAAGAGGCAAAACCAACTTGGGAAAATCCTCCCTTAAACATGGACTGTAAAACAAAATTTGGAAATCTTGTCTTCAGTCATGCTTCATAGCATGATCATCAATCCCCAGCAGTGATTTGAGATTGCTGAAGATCTTCTCACAAAATGCTTTGGTGAATATATCACCTACTTGTTCTGAAGATGAACAGAAGAGTAGGCGAATGGTGCCATCATGTACAAGCTCTCTGATGTAGTGCATATGGATCTCAATGTGTCTAGTTCTCTGCTTCTGAATTGGATCTTTTCAGATTTGAATGGTACTCTGGTTATGTTAGTTGAGTACTTTGGTTCGAAGCCACACTCTCCAAGTAAACCCTGCAACCATAAACATTGAGTTGTTGCATTAACAACTCCTCTGTACTCTACTTCTGTAGATGAGAGTGCAATGGCACTCTGTATCTTGCTTAACTAGCTAATTGGCCCTTCTGCAAGCATGAACACATATCCTGATGTGGACTTTATGTCTGTGCTATCACCTGCCCAATCACTGTCAATAAATCCAATCAAATCAAGATCAGATTTTGCTTTGTAGAAGATCCCATGTGTCCTTGTTCCCTGAACAAAGTTAAGGATCCTTTTGGCTGCTTTCCAATGGATCTCATGAGCTTGATCCATGTATCTAGAAGCCACACTTACTGCATAACAAATATCAGGTATAGTATGTGTCAGACACAACAAACATCCAATAAATTGCCTATACAATGTATTGTTTACCATAGGTGAAGAATCAGCTTCTTCCAGCTTTACTCCTAAAAGGAAAGGAGTTTTGCTTGCTTTGCAATCCTTCATTCTGAATTTGTTCAGCAAGTCCAAGGCATATTTGTACTGGTGCACCTTGATTCTAGCTTTGGTTTGAGCAATCTCAAGCCCCAAAAATCGACTTAAGAGCCCCAAATCTGTCATGGAGAAGGCTTGGTTCATAGCACCCTTTAAGGAAGCAATCTCAGCCTTTGAGCTTCCTGTAATGAGGAGGGCATGAACATATAACACAATGATCATTAATGAACCATTAATTAACTTCAAATAGACATTTGGATCTGATTTTCACCGAACAAAATTCAGTGATAGCAAGAAGCTATCAATCTTGGCATACCAAGCCTTGGGGGCTTGCTTTAGCCCATACAATGACTTTCTCAACCTGCACACAAGAGAAGGGCTAGTAGAAAAACATTGAGGCTGCTACATATATATCTCCTTAATGAGATCTCCATTCAGGAAGGCACATTTTACATCCATATGATGTACCTCCCATTGCCTTGAGGCTGCAATGGATAGAGCTAGCCTGATGGAATCCATCTTTGCCATTGGGGCAAAGGTCTCATTGTAATCTATGCCATGAAGCTGTGAGTAGCCCTTGGCTACCAATCTGACCTTGTACTTTAGTGGTGAACCATCAGCAGCAAATTTGGTCTTATAGACCCACTTACACTGGACTAACTTTCTCCCTGGGGGAAGATCCACTAGCTCCCATGTGTTGCTCTTCTGGAGTGAGCTGAACTCCTCCTTCATGGCTGTTTTCCATCTTGGATCTCCTGCTACTTATTCATATGTTTGAGGATCAGACTCCACCATCAAATAACATTTTTCAGCAAACATAGGATCCTTCATGCATAGACCACTCTCAAATTGAGATTTAGTCCTTCTTGGGTCATTGGGATCCCCAACTAGCTCTCCTACTGCATGTAGTGTCTTGGCTGCCCATTTTGGCCTTGTAGGGCTGTTAGGGTCTGTAATAAACTCATCTCCATCAGACAAATATGAATCAGCATGTTCAACAAACTCTTTACTTACTTCTTGAGGTTCAGGTGGAGAAGAGGCTTCTCCAACTTCCACTGCTTCAAGGGGTTCTTCTTCAAACTGAACACACCTTTCGATGAAGGCTTTGTTTGTGCTCAAATTTATCAGATTATACCCTTTTGAATCTTTAGAGTATCCAACATAAAGACACTCTTGGCTTTGGGGCTGCAAGGCCTTCCTCTTCTCTGTTGGAATTATAGCCCAAGCCTTTGAGCCAAAAATCATGAAATGGGTCACATCTAGCTTGTGCCCACTCCATGCTTCGAAGGGAGTCATGCCATCAAGCTGTTTGTGAGGCACCCTATTTTGGATATAGGCTACACAGTTGATAGCTTCGGCCCAGTACTTTGGTGGCAAATTTTGGCCTCCATCATGCATGTTGCCATCTCCTTCAGTGATTTGTTCTTCCTCTCAGCAACACCATTTTGCTATGGTGTGTAAGGGATAGAATGATGCATCTGAATAATTGCATATACACAATAATTAATAAACTTATACTTGACATACTCACCACCATTGTCAGATCTGAGGACCTTGAGTTTCCTCCCAGACTGGTTCTCAACCAAAGCCATAAAGACTTTGAAGAGGCCAAAAACTTCAGACTTGTGTTTCAGGAAGTAAACCTAGCAATACCTGGAAAAGTCATCAATAAAATTCAATGCATATTTGGCCTGACTCATGGACATATGAGGGAATGGGCCAGCAACATCACTGTGGATCAGCTCGAGGGGTGCAGAGGTTCTCTCATGACTAGCTCTCTCAAATTTGTGCTCTGGGTGTTTTCATAGGATACAACCTTGGCAGACGCCTTTGGAAAATTTTATCTTGGGAAACCCTATGAACATCTCTTTTTCACTAAGATCAGAAAGATATTTGTAGTTTAAGTAGCCAAATATTTCATGCCAGAGATTGCTTGCTTCATTAGCATGAATCAGAAGAACAGAGGGGTTTGAGTAGGGTAGGAAGTGTGAGAACATGTATACCTTTTGAGCATGATTTACAACTCCTTTTGCAATGACTCTACCACTTGAGATCTCTGTGATCTCAACTTCATCAGGGGAAAATATGACTTTCTTAGGAGACCCAGTGTGAGTCATCTGATACACTGATAGAAGGTTGGAGGCAAGACCAGGCACATACAACACATTGCTGAACTGACCATGATCAAGATTAATCCTCCCTTTGCCCAAACTTTCAGTGAGAAAGTCATCTCCCAGTACTATAGGTGATCCTTTCGACATATCAAGTGAGTAGAAGGCCTCCTTAGTCAAAACCATGTGTCTTAAAGCTCCAGAATCAATGATAAAATTGGGTGAGCTTGATGTGCCAGCAACCAATGCGTGAACTCTCTCTCTGTCATCTGAACTTGATCCTCCTTCTCTCTTCTTTGATTTTTCTGGAAGGGAGATGTCATTCTTCTCCAGGATTTCGGTCAGCATGTCAATCTGCTTTTTCATACAAGATATTTCAGAGTGATTGCCCTAATTGGAGTATGTGCACTTGTTCATTTCACCTTTGTTTTTATTCTTCTAGTAGTTCTTCTTGGAACCTTGTGGCTCCTCAGGAGACTGTTTCTTGTCTCTCTTTTGCTCAAGTGGCTTTTTAGCTTTCTTTTTGCTTTTTGAATCCACCCTTGAATATCCAGCAATCAAAGCTTAATCTTTGGATGGTTTGATGGTGCCCATCATCACCAGCTTGTCTTGTTCTTGTGTGAGAGATTCCATGAAATCTACAAGGGTAGGCATCTTCCAGGTTCGAGCTGTCAGTTTTGTGGCATAGAAGGTCAAAACAAACACTGAATAGTCAGGGCCTAGCTTTGAGAGGATGGCCAGGACGAGCTGATCATCTTTCTTTTTGATCCCACACTGTTTCAGCTGCAAAACTAGTGCTTTGAACTTGTATAAATATAGCTGCAAGGATTCAAAGCTATTTGGACTCAGAGAAATCAGCTCATTTTTTATTTGATGTCCCCTCATCTCATCTGTCTTTCCAAAAAGATCAGTAAGCTTCTCCCATACTTCATTCGGTGATGTCAATCCATCAAGATGGAAAAGGAGGTCTCTGGAAATACTCAGACACAGGAGACCATAGGCCTCATCCCTCCTGTTGTGCCATTTTATCTTCTCTACAGTTACATTGGGCTCTGCTTCTATTGCCATAGTCACCCTGTATAGGCCTTTCTCTCTCAACAGTATCTCCATCTCTGCTTTCCATTCAAAGAAATTTAAGGGAGTCAAGATAGTTTTCTGTGATTGACCCATAGCTAGAAATCTTGTCCCGGCTGTCAATAGAACACTCCCAGTCACTGATGTCAAACCTGCAAAATAATTTTGGAGGAGAGAAAACAATATACAATGGCTTTGATACCATGTGGAAATTGAACCCAGTGATAGATTCATTTTACTCACAACAATTAACAATTGATCATGCAAAATCACTCACAAAGAGACTGAAAAATGGAGCTGAACACTAAACTATATTAACTCAGTGTACAATAGCCAACCATGTAACATAATAGGTTGCTGAATAAATAAAATACATCAAGGATTCGAATGCATGAGGGGCAATTCGAATCTAGCATAAAGCAGGCTTACTAAAAATAAGCAAATCCCCCATAGGTGTAAAAAGCTGGGTCCAAATCAGTCATGGAGCTCACGAATTAGCAAAAAGGCTTAGGAAAGCTAAAGAGTGGTGGAATGGCAGCTCATACATGCTTTTGCAAGGAGAAAAGAGTGGAGGATGAAGAGGACAAAAAACTAGTTCACCTCATCTAGTCTAGCTTTTCCATTTTCCTTAAAACACTGAAAAAGTAGGGAATAAAGCAGAAAAAGTAGAAGGGCACCAAGGAGGCCAGGAATAAAGCATATTTGATTCCTTGGGCTTTCCCATGTGCTACATGAGTCAAATAGGGCAAGTTTGACCATTATGGATAGGCAAAAGACAACTTGCACAAGGTGGGACATATGAACTAGGCAAATAAGAGAAAAATAATTAAATTAATGTCTAAGTGGGTAAACTATGGGTTGATTATTCTAACATACCTAAGTTACATAATGTTACGTAACGTTATCGGCTTTAAATAATAAATAATAAAAAATTAAAATTAAAACCATTATGAAAGAGATCTTGTAACTTTATGTAATGTAATGTAAAGTTATGTAATATAATATTGGCTATAAATTTAATCCTCGCCGCCATTTCTCACAGCCACACAATTATCATTCAATACTTTTGCTGCAACTACAAGATCAGTCCGCTAACTGGCAAAAGATTCCTTATACTGCTACCATTTCATGATCAAAATAGAGCATTTGTTATTCTCTGTGGCTGTATTACTTGATGGAGAATATAGCATTAGCTTAAAATCCAAATTATGGAGGATGCGCTAGTAGGATCGACCATAAGGGAGAGGAAGATAGATCTGCAACTACGAAGCTTTAGAATATCATGCATAGAGGGAGAGGGTGCTTTATTCTCCGTGTGTTTCCTTGTAGGGTTTGGTATGATATTTACTTTATGAGGCTTGGTGACTACTGTTTCTTTGTTAATATACGTAATTACATAAAAAACCAACCAAAATGTAGCCAATAATTAAGTTAATAAGACTCTTACTTACCGTAATCACTACGCTCACTGAACTAATATCGCTTAGACCCAAAACCTATAGCACTCACCCTATCAGATAATAGAAGCAATATCCATCCTATTTAACCCATCTCCTCATACCCGAAAAAATCCACATAAAGTCCATTCAATGAGACTGTCTTAATCTGGATTGGACGGGCTTCATACAACATTCTAGGTAAGATATGCCCAGTTTGATCACACTTGCGTATATATGCTTATCAGATAATTTTTAAAAAGGATTTAGGATTTAGAATTTATGCACCGGTACGATAGACAGAAGAGCCATTCCTCCTGAATATCTTATGAGTGGTGAAATACTGAGGTGGCTCAAGTGAGTGGACTAAACTCCTTGTATAATTCCATTACAGTTGTTGCCTATATATAGATCATCTTCTTACCTCGATGGGTTGATCTACAAGACTGGAATCCTGATTTATCAGGTTTTTTATTTTTAATTTCGCAATCGAGGATATGTCATTCTCAACCTTTTTCATTAAGTTTGAATAAAAACATAAACTCCACAAAAACCAATTAATATACACCTCACAGCTTTTACTCTACACTCACGTGACATTGTATACCACTTCATTCATTATAATATCTCAGGACCGAACCTTTCTAAGAAGCTGCCGCCGGGTTCTAATACTAGGGGGCCCTCATCTCATATCTTTTTAATCTATAAACTTGATAACTTATCTCAAGGAGCTAATAAGAGGACCTTGAAAATAATGAATAGATGTAGCCTTTTTTTTTTAACAAAAACAGAAAAGAGGAGTATATTAACAGGTTGTGCACAGCCATTCATTATAGAGGAAGCAAGATATAGAATGTCAGCAAGTCAAAATTGCTGCACATCAGGCTTATCCTGAAAGTTTTCCATAAAACAGTGCATATGGTTTTTCCAAAATTGCTATTGTCTCAGGTAGTATATACCCTCACATACTGGTTACATAGTAAAATGCAAAAAAACATTAACCATACTAAATTAAAATAGATTAACCAAAGGACATAACTTAAGGGTTGCCTATGAGAGCCCTGGGCTGCACTACTGACTCTTCTTCCATGGGATGATCAGCTGCTTCATTTACTCTGTTTACCCTGCTTCCCTGGTTCATGGTGATTAGCTTCTCAAGGTCTTCCTGAATTCTGTCCACCTTGCCCAGCAACTATCGAAGGTTACTCTCATTATCGTCTATTCGGGCATCATGGTTACTAACCTGAAGAGAGGTGTGGCTCACGGTTTTGCTCATGCTTTTGATTTCCTTTGCCATTTCTTTATTATCCATGACCCCAATTGTTGTCATCTCATACAGCCTGCGCAGGTTCTTCTTGATGTCCAGTAACCCTGCATTTTCCCCAGCTTGAGCCATACTTCCAGTGTCGGCCGTAATCGCTATGTAGGCAAACTGATTATGCAAGGAGTGAACAATAAAATCCTGGTTCTCAACCCATGAAGCACTAATAACACACCTGAGCACTGTAATTTCTTGTTGCAGAACAGAACCCCCAATTTTTTCTGTGTAGGCCAACGTTCCCACACCACCTTCCTGCCAACCAGTGCAGAGGCAACCCAAGACCCGATACAAACTACCTTCACGAGAAAGATTTGCACCAACGTTACAACCAGAACCCCAAGACGCTAAGGGATAGCTACAATGACAAATGGAGAAAGAAGCCATAGCAAGGCACTCCTTTACGAAGGCACGGATGAGAGGGAGCACTTGCCACGGGATGCCCAGCAGCCTCCCTCCCTCAACTCCAGCTACAACATTCAGCAGGAATCGCACTGTTTCTGGAGAACCATAACCAAAATCCAGAGAAAAACTGTAGAGCATGTCTATGCAGGGAAGCGTCATAGAGAAAAGTATGGGGAGGCTACGATCGTGCGAAGGAACAAGGAAGTAAATTGGAGGCCAGATGGACTTTAATTCTGCTGCAACCGAGGAGGGGAGAGAAATCCATGCGGCCTTGAGAGGAAGGCATATGGGACAAACTATTGAATGCAAGGAGCCGTCAAAAAGAAGGGGGAAGTGAGGGCCAGCTGGGGGAAGGTGGTGGTGAGAAGGGAGGCGATGGGAGGGGGGAATAAGGAGAAGAAGGGGGAGGGGGAAGAAGGGAGCTTAGGTAAAAGGAGAAGAAGGGAGAAAGGAGAAGGATGAGGGAAAAGAGAGAAAGGAGGGTAGGAGGATGGGGGCCTAGAAGGCATCCAAACTTTTTGAGAAAGGATAATGACTTCACTTTAGAGATTCACATGTGGAGAATTCGGGAATAAATCTTAGAACATCTCATCATGGAATGAATTTGAGGTAGGGGTGATTTCCATCCTGGCTGTAGTGGCCTTGGGGAAGTCTGGCACCTACATTAGCCATGTTGTCCGCTGCCTAATTATTATGCTGGAGAATGTGAAAAGCCTCGTAGGATTGAGACATGAGAAGCTTAGATTTTTTATACAAGAGGCGACATTTAATTGCTCCAGTAGGATACCCGTTGATCAGCTTATAGATGACATGCCTGGAGTCTCCAAAAATCAGAACCTTCTAGAGCTTTTTGTTACGAATAAGTTGAAGACCCTGAAGAAGAGCCATCCACTCAGCTTCATTGTTGGTTCTATTGCCTAGTCCCCAAGCAAATATTTGTTCCACTTGTCCTCCAGGATCCAACAAGATCCCCCCCGCGCCTGCCACCCCTGGATTACCTTTCGAAGCACCGTTGAAGAACAAGGAGTGTGAGTTTTTCTCCCTGAGCGAGGACTTGAAATCATTATTGGGAAGGTGAATCTCCCACTGGAAGGAGCGGCTTGGCTGACTTACTCTTCCCAAGAAATTTTTGGACTGAAGGAAGCTTCTTTCTTTTAGAAATTATTTGCACCAAGTGGCATAAGGTTCGGGAATAGACTCTTGCAAGGGGTAGCTGATGTTATTTGAGACAAACTTTTTCAGCTATCATTCCTATGGTTTTAGCTGCTATGTGAGCTGGGATGGCTTTTTGCTCCTTAAAGATGGTACGATTCCTGGCTAGCCATAGTTGCCAGCATAGGTTCTTTGGAATAGAGGCCCGAAGACGACTTAGAATTGGTTTCTTGGATAAGGATCCTGGGAAAATATTATCCCAGTCTTTGAAGAGCTGGACTGCATTACCTGGGAGGTCTTGATTGAATTCCTTGGGGAGAACGATCTTCCAAGCTAGAGTGGAGACTTTACATTGAAGAAAAAGGTGGCTAGAAGTCTCTTCAGCTGAATTGCATAGGGCACATCGAGATGGTCCAAGGATGCCTCTTTTCCTTAGATTTTATGCAGTTAAAATCTTGTTGTGCAGAAGGATCCAGGCGAAACTGTTGACTTTAGGGATGCTATCGGGATGCCATACCTTCTTCCATATGCTGTATGCCATTGTCGGTTCCAAGAATAATTTCTTATATCCCTCTTTAACAGTGTACTACCCTGATTTTCCCCACCCCATCTGATCCTTAGCTGTGAGACTCGATGGGGATAGACCGTGGAGAGAGGAGAGGAAAAAGTCAACCACGTTTATGAAATGATCTGGAGGAGAAATATCCTTCCATCCTGTCCATTGGCCATCCTCATCCCACTGAGAGAGATCGAAAACAGTGATGATTTCCTGATCAGTCGCCCAATCAGATAAGGGGGCCAGTCCTGGCAACGTAGAGAGAGGGGGCTGCCCTAAGATGCTACTGTTCCAGACATTAATTATTTTCCCATTGCCGGGAATCCAGTGGCAGTCTTCAACGATTGTGTTAATTGAAGCTTTACACAGCTGCCAAAGAGTGGTACCTTTACCCTTCCATTCACCATCCAACATTTTTGACCTGGGATTTTTAATATATTTTTTCCTGAGGACTTCTTTCCACCATTCCTTTTTTCCAGTAATCAGCGTCCAGATCAATTTGGCTCCCATGGATTTACTCATGAGCTCCGGGTCTCTAATGCCAAGACCAACTTGGATTTTGGCATGCTTGATTGTATCCCACTTGACCAGATGGAACTTCTTCGTTTGAGCTTTCCCTCCCTGCCAGAGGAATTTTCTAATTTCTTTACATATACTGGAGATGACCTTCTTTGGCACAAGAACCATTAAGCTTGTGTAAATGGGATAAGAAGAGAGAATGGACTGGATTAGAATTGTCTTTCCAGCTAAATTTAGCCATCTCGACCCCAAGGATTGAGTCTTGGCTTTGATTTTCTCAATAATCGGATTCCACATTGAGGAGGTCAGGGATTTTTTAACCACAGGGATGCCCAAGTAGATGAAATGAGTCCAGTTTGGGTTGGCTTTGATTTGAAGTATTTGTGAAATACTATGGAGAGTGGTTGTAGGGTAGTTCCAGCCATAGATTTGACATTTATTTAAATTTGTTGAGCTCCCTGTGGCTTGAAGAAAGAGATCCAGGGGGATGAGGAAGTTTCTAGCAATTTGTGTGGAGGCTATTCCGAGAAAGATGGAGTCGTCCGCAAACAAAGCATGATTGATAGGAGGAACTTTGTTCCTAAAGGAGAGGCTCGGAAGGGATCCTTCGGATTGAAGCCTAATCAGTCTTCTACTAAGGGAGTCAGCGACCAAAATGTAAAGAAAGGGGGATAGTAGACATCCTTGTCTTACCCCACGAGAGGCTTTGAAGAACTCAGAGGGCCTGCCATTGATAAGAGGGGATATCCAAGGATAGGATATACAGGCTTGAACTTGGTTAATAAAGACAGAGGGGAATCCAAATATTTCCATCACCATGATGATGAAGGAATGTCTCAATCTGTCAAAGGCGTTGGCCAGGTCCAGCTTGATGGCCATCCCGGGCTCCCCCCTTTTAGTGCTGGAATGAATCGCTTCTTGCACTAAGAGAATATTATCACTAATATGCCTGCCTGAAATGAAGCCACCTTGGTTAGGAGAGATAAGGGAGGGAATAATTTGTTTGATTCTCAGAGACAACACTTTCGAAAATATTTTGTAGGATGCGTTGCACAAGGAAATGGGCCGGAATTTTTTAATGGAAGTAGGATTAGATTCTTTAGGGATGAGGGCCAGAAATGTGGAGTTGGTGGCTCCCCCCATATTTCCTTTTGCCATACAAGATATAAGGCACATCAAATCTCTCTTAATAAGGGGCCAAAAGGATCTGTAGAAGCAGATAGGGAATCCATCCGGACCTAGGGCCTTATCCGGGTGGAGACTCCAGATAGCTTTTTTAACTTCTTCTTCCAAGATGGGGGATTCAAGTTTGATTTTTTCCTAAGGGCTGATAAATGAAGGAATATCAAAGGCCATTTCTTCCATGAGACAGCGAGAAACTTCTTCCTCATCGTTATATAAATGCTCAAAGAAGTTCCTTACCTCTGCGCTGATAGTCGCTTCCCCTTGGGTGACTGAGCCATCTTCATTTTTAAGCTCTCTTATTGTGTTCCAGCGTTGCCTGTCCCTGCACTGATTTTGAAAAAACTTTGTATTCTGATCTCCCCCTTTGAGCCACAAGATGTGCGATCGGAGTCTCCATTCCTCCTCTATCTACCTTAAGATTTTCTGAAGTTTTGTTTCCAGTTCAATTTCCTTGACGAGATGCTCCTTGGTGATCATGCTTACCTCCATTTCTGATTGAAGGCACTCCATCTCTTTTAAAATGAGTTCCTTTTGTTTAGCAGGTTCTTGGTATTGAGTCTTTACCCACGCCTTGAGGGCTACTTTCACCCTCTTTAGCTTCTGCTCCTAGGAAAAAGATGGGGTACCTAGAATGAAGCAACACCAAGAATTGGCAATAATATCCTTAGCTTCTTTCGATTCCAACCATAATCGATTAAACCGAAATGGAAAAGGCCCCAGGTTTTCTTCCGGTGGAAAGAAGAGACAAATTGGTTTATGGTCCGAAACAGCTGAGCACAAGAGTTTGACTTCCGGGAGAGAGTTAAGAAGATGAGTACTGACCAAAAACCAATCTAGTCGGGCTGCGATGTGCCCAGGGCCCACTCTTTTGTTGCTCCAAGTATAGGTGTTGTTTTTGGGTTTAATATCTTAAAGGCCCCATTGAGAAATGAGGTCTTCAAGCCTTTCCCCAAAGGGGTCCCTCACCTTGGTTCCTCCTCTACGCTCGGCTGCCGATATAGTAGTGTTGAAGTCCCTTGCAATGTAGCAGGGTAGGATCTTTTTGTCCTCACACTGCTCCTCTAGCGATGTCCAAAAGCTATCCTTCTGCGAGTTCAGGGTTGGGCCATATACATTCCCAATCGAAAATTGTTCTTTGCATTCTTTGTTATTGAGTTTTATAAGAAGCCAATTTCTATTTTTTACATCATAGAGTAATTCAAACTTGTCTGTGTTCCACCAGCATATGAGACCTCCAGAGGCTCCATTTGCATTAGTGGCTATACTGGTCCCTTTTGGCCAGATACTTTTGATGGCCGCAACGCTGTCTTCAGCTATTTTCTTTGTCGCCTGGATGAGAAGGATTGAGGCTGTTTCCAAGGATGTGAATCTCTTGATAACTTCTAGCTTCTACATACCTCCCAAGCCTCTACAATTCCAGGAGACTACTTTCATTATTTCCTATGTTGTTTGAGGGCCTTGTCTTTCTCCTTTCTTTCCTTCTCTGCACTCATGAGATATTTGCTTGCTTGTGAGGTTTTAACCAAGAAATCTAAGTTAGAATAATTTCCTACCGCCTTTTCCCTTGCTGCCTCCTGCTCTTTGATGGCTTTATTGGATTTTCTTCCTTTCCTGGAGAGCGGTTCTTGTTCTTCTATGGAAGTATCTGTTATTTCCTCTGTGCTTGCTTTTGTCTTTGATCGAGCGACAGAGCCTTCAGAGATCATCTCCAAATCTTTCCTACCCTTAGAGTGCTCGGCCTCCTCTTCCTGGGTTTGCTTTTTCTGGGGCTGAGCAACTATCACTAGAGATTCATTGTCCTGTTGCTACACCAGATCTAGGATGTCTTCTTGATTTTCTTGGTTCTCTTCTTGGTTTTCTTCGTCCTGCGTCTCTACCTCCAGGGCTGCAAACTTGTTTCCGGGGGGGCTCTTTGGCATGGGGATCTGTTGTTTTTGGGGCTTGGCTACCCTTTTCCCATTTGCAATATTCCAGCCCTCACTAGGTGGCCTTTTCAAGGAGGGTTTTTCTGGCTTTTTTGAACATGACTTGGAAAAATGGCCATATTCATGGCTGTATTTACACTTGAACGGGATTTTCTCATATTCTACTGTTTGAAGATGGTTCTGCCCATCAATGGAGAGCATCATAGACTCTGGAAATCCTTTTCCTAGATCAACTTCAACACAGATTCGGGCACAGGAGAACATTGGTGCTTTCGGTTCAGACTTGTCCATGTATTTCCCCAAAGTATTCCCTATTGCTCGAAAATCCTCATCATTCCAGCAGTGAAGGGGAAGATGGGGTAGTTTGACCCAGACAGGGACTGCTTTTGGGATATCTTTCTCTGGATTAAAGGACAAATCCCAATTGTTCAGGTACATACCTGTAGGGCCCATGAAGTAAGGCCCATTCCTGAAGATTAGGTCTCGATCCTCCTTCTTTTCAAAGATGAATGCAAAGTATCCTTTTCCAAAAAATATTTGCTGAACTTCTCCCTGTATCAGGGTTCTCTAGTTTTTGTTCAACCAGATCTCCACTGATCGCGGGGATGGCCAAATTCCGGTGAACAGGCCAATGAGGCCCTTCTTAGAGAGAGTAACTGCCTTTCTCTTAGAGGCGGCAGAACTAAGTTTTACCTCTGGAACATTGGCTAGCTTAACAAATTTGGAGGTAGGGGTCGTGGCTGTCTGGGCGCACGGGAGGGAAGCCACGATAGTCTGAAACCTGTTCTCGAAGGAAGATGGGTCAGGCAGATTCATGGCAGAGCCGTCGACCAGTGAAGGGATCCCTCAACAAAGCTAGGGTTTAACCGCTCAGAGGTTCACTGAGACGTGAAAACATTTATTCATTAATAGATGTAGCCTTTTACAACTAAAGGTTATCTAAAATATCTACAACTTTGAAGATCCTTGTAATTTTCTATTATCTCTCTATTGTTCTGTTCACAGGGTATGTATGCAGCTGTATGAAGGAGGGGAAATCAATAGATACTCGGGAGCATGGAAACTCCCGCATAGACAGATAAGTGGATACAATGGTTGAGTTGCCTATATATAGTTGAGTGGACAACGAGTGGATACAGTTAGCTTATGTTGGGTATCGATCTAAAACTTGGTTAAGACGTTGGTGTTGCTTCTTCTCCCATGATTGGCTTGACTCCTACTTAATCCCCTACGGTCCCTACCATGGAATGTGGGATGTCACCATTGATTCAAATGCTCTTTCTCGTAATTACATTTGAAGCAAGGATTTTCTATCTTTAAACCAAGGATTCTATCTTATTTTTAGAGTTCCTCTTTTAATAGGTCTATTTGAACCAGAGGGGACGTCACATGAGTTGAATCTCATCCAGTGGAATTGAATTGGTGTTAACGAGAGGAAATTATTGGGTCGAGAACCATTACAAGCCACTCAAGGGGGAGCCACGTTAAGTGAAGAGACCTAACTATAACAATATATATCATTGTATGCAACATTTTCGATCATGTTTTCGTTTTGATTCAAGTGAAATCAATGGTTCAATAAATGGAAAACAAACTTCGATTCCAATCCAAATTTGTAACGTGGATGATCCATACTTTTTTACTTCATTATTTTATCTCCATGTTTATCTAAATTGAAATATAACTTTGATGTCTACATGGGCGAGAGCCACGTGAGAGCATGATTCAATCTTATGCAAATTAGAATTCCTAAGCAACGGGAAATTTCATGGATGCTTCATAGAGTCACAATTATGCTTCTTTTATTAGTTTCAAATGGGTTGTTTCGAAATTCTAATACGATATAGGTAAAAGGTTAAAATCTGAAATTTTACTAACATATTGGAAAGGCTAAAACTGTTTCAAACATAAACCAAATTGCATAAACCCAATTGGGATGGCCTTATGATCTCCAATGAAGATGTTAGTTATTATGTATTTAGAAGTTTTGGAGTTGAACTTTGATCGTTTGTAAGTTCATATCTAATGATAGTAGTAGGAGTTACTCAAAAATAATAAAAAATTATATTAATTCATTCATTTGTTTTTATATTTTGAATATTGTGATAATAAAAATATGAAAATCATATATTTTTGGTAAGTTAGAAGGCTAAAAAAAAATATGATGTTAGTAAAGTTAAAAGTAAATGGTGCTTAGTCATGAAGATGAGTTTTGCTTTTGCTTTTCAAATAAAAAAATGTTAGATTATAATTTTGATTAATCAAATATAAAGTAGTTTTATAGATAGTTGTGTGGTATTAATATTAGCACAGCCATGGCTCTAAATTGAAGCTTATTTAAATCTTAATAAGATGCATTTAAGAGAACTTTTAACAAATCCTAGGATAAGATTTACCTCAGTGAGGATAGGTTCTTTCCACTTTGGGAGATTTGATCCCTCTTGGCGCTTGATAGAG
>LPNX010555939.1:15164-57921 GCA_001517045.1 Pseudotsuga menziesii | reverse complement strand
TATCCTAGATTTGGGGTTGTTACAATGTTTTATTTAATTTGTGGATTTCACAAGTATGGACATCATATTTCAAGTCCTTATGAAAATACCAAAGAGCCGCACTTAGCTGAAAGTGTAGAAACTTTTGTGAATCTTATTAATTCCTACAATGTGAATTATAAAATGTTTGGTGATATTGATGTAAAAGTAAATTCAAAATATTAAGGATTTTATGTAATTTTTAGAAAATTTTAGGATTTCAAAATAAAATAATTTATCCTATAGAATTTGGTGAATAGTTTTCCAATAAAAACAAACAATGAAATATAACCCCTAAATTTAGGTACTAATGAATAAGCTATTTCATTACCAAGATGGCTTGCTATTTGGTTAACAGGACTTTGGGTTTAAGTTTGTACAAAATGAATCTACCAATAGTGGTGAGGGCATGTTGGGTGTTATTACTTTGTGCATACAATTACTATTGGTTTTTTCATTGCATGGTCATTAATTATTAATTTCACTATCTGTATTTATGGGAAAAGGCATAGGTTTTAAATGTGAAAAAAATGTTTTTTTGTAAATGAAAGTAATAAAACATTTATTTCACACACCCTTTGTGCATTGCCTAAATAGTGTTGGATCATTAAGGAAATAAAGTGCATAAAGAATCAGGAAAGTGAAGTTGTTTAATTTTCTTTTCCACCATGGTATAAAGGAGGCATATGTATTCACTCATTTATGTAATACAAAGATTTGGATTAATATTAGTTTATTTTATATTCTTTTATAGGATTGGAAAGTGTACAAATACCAATGCTATATAAGGAAGGCATATGAGGTAAATTAGAGGAAACAAGTTTGAGAGTAAATGCACGCTGGAGGAATTGATGGCTAGAAATGAATTTTCTAGTATAAAGTTTTTTGGGCATCAAAGGAATGGATGGTAGAGGAGTAGTTCTAAGACATTTATAAGGAAGTCATATTCAAGGGTTGTAGTATTTCTCCATGTTCATATATTATTAATCAATTCAGTTTTCTTCCCAATTCTTGTTCAATGTTTTCCCTTCAATTTTTATCTTGATGTAGAATTGGTAGGAAATTATATCTAACCTATATTTCTTAAAGATAGTTTGGTAGGATAATAGGAAGGATTTTGTGGTGAGATTTGCAGGTGTGAAGGAGATTCGATGAGCTGCAAGGCCAACCATCAATGAAATCCTTCAAACTTCAAGGCTACAAGAGGTATTCTCCTCCCTTCCTGCCCTTCTCAAAATCCATGAAAGAAGGCTTAATATCTTAGGATTATTGTGTTAATTGGTTTGTTTTCCATTGATTGGGATTCACCCACCCCATATAAATAGGAGAGTATGATATAGCTTCAGATGTAGAATACTCCACTAATATATTAACGACCATACTAGGGAGATAGGGGGTTTTTCTCTTGATTTCTTGTTTTCTTGAGTTTTTCCCTTGTTTGGGTGTTTATTACCTTTAAATATTGTAATTCATGGTTGATATTCATCCTTAAAGGATTTATTTAAGTTCTGGAGTCCAAAATCAGCCTAATTTCACCCTTAGATTTTCATTTTTCAAGAAATTTTGGCTCGAATATTGAGCTTTACTCTTTAGAGTTTGGTAACGTCGTTTTCTATCCTATGCATTGAGTCAGCACAGTGAGGTAAAGTCATGGTATCTTGATTTTTTTTACTGTTGAATCTTCAATTTTTGACCATTTTGATTGGTTTCTTCTTCTATAGATGTCTTAGGAATCTTCTAAAATATATTTTAGATAGTATTTACCTCTCTTTTATCAGGATTTAGGGAGTTTTGAAGAGTTTAAAATTTTGTGTGCGTTTGGATTTGGAATGAAACCTTTTTGAGATCACTAATTTAGGCCTTTAATTGGGTTTATAGTAGAATTTGTAGAACTTTATTGAGTTTTGAAGAGTTTAAAATTTTGTGTGCGTTTGGATTTGGAATGAAACCTTTTTGAGATCACTAATTTAGGCCTTTAATTGGGTTTATAGTAGAATTTGTAGAACTTTATTTACCAAAACACTTATTGAGGCCTGTAAGTACCTATTAGGATCATTTTTGAATAATTTAGGATCATTTTCACTTGAATTTGGAACTCTTAGAAACCTCCTTAAAAAGATAGGAAAATCACTTTAATTAGTAGTTTTTTAGTGTTGTTCAATTTTTTCTTTAAAAGATTGCTCAGATCTTAATGTTTATGTCATATTTACCATTTAGGTCATTTATTTCACTCTTGACATCTGAAATTTTGTCTAATTTGGTCACTTTAATCACATGTTTGCATAAGGAAATTGTCAAAAAATTGAAGAACATGACACATTGTTTCAATTTATGAAACTTTTGGCCTTGAATTTTGAGTTGCATGAAATTGGTGACCTACCACACAACATGAAATCATATCTAATATACATTTAAGAGCATTGATTTAATTAAATTAACATAAATATTCAAAAAAATGGACCTATCACTTAAGATCAGTTCAAACGCAATTAGAGGTGTTTGTTCCTCATTTTCAAAATTATTGATATAAGTTGTGTTCAATCCCTACATATCCTCTTCACTTGCACCTTCGAGTGATCTTTTGAAAGAGAAATAGGGATCTCAAGTGTAATAGTCTAGGATTATTTTTTACCAGAATTTTGAGCCCTATGTATCCTCTTCACTTGCACCTTTGAGTGGTGTTGTGAACGAGAAACATGGATCTCAAGTGTAATAGTGTAGAATTTTTTGTTGAATCATATCTTTTTCGAGCTCTTTGCATCCTCTTCACTTGCACTTTCGGGTGGTACTACCAACAAGAAACAGAGATCTCAAGTGTAATACTTGATTAAACCTCAAAAATCTTATTTCAAAGAAAAACAAGTTGCTTCGAAAACCTCAGACTCATTAAAGTTTTTTGCATCACCTTTTTCAAGCCATTTTATATTTTACTTGATTTAGGGATATTCATTTTTTAAATATTTGAAAATTGTGAAATACATGCATGTTTTAAATATTACCAAAGAAATCTCTTACCTTTCTTTTAGTATAAGGTGTTCATTGTATGAAAGATATATTTAAAATCATTTGAGCATTGGATTGGTTCAATATAATGAATCGCAACACCATCAATTTCACCACTAGTCCTTGAAATTAATTGAAATACCTTTAAAATAAACGCTTAATATAAAATCTATCAAGATTCTTTTTTATATCACCAACATAGATTAGGCTAGGGCCTTGGAATAAGATTGAAGAGTTAAATCTCTAAGGACACAAAAATTTGAAACTAGTATTGATTAAAGAGAATATCAAATCCATTAGTAGCAAAGAGTGCATGATGGGAAATTGCTTCTAACACATGCATTAAGAACAAGGTCAATCTAAATTAGTAAGGGTGGCCCCCCCTGCCCCCCCCCCCCCCCTCTTTCTTATTTGGTAGGATATGAACACATTATAGTGTTAAATTAAGTGACGAGTCCTTGGGGTGACATCACTTTCTTGAGATATCTAGTCTATGTGAGTTATCCTAGACAGGCGACTGCCCCTCCTAGCCACTGATTGTGAAGTGGTAACCATAGTTTATTTTACTGGGCATCACACGGGTTGTTGTGAGTGGGGGACACTTGCAATACCTGAGACAGACACTAGGTTGTTTCATCTCCTTGGGAGGGTGAGTACCCAAGAGCTAACGCTTTCACCTTTCGTGATTGAATAACAATGTAACTATTTCTCATACCTTCACTATTTAGTAATTTTTTAGGCATGATGTCTCTGAGGAGCTACTAGTTTTGGAAGGCCCTATAAATCCATCTTTTCACTGAACTCTGGTTCTTTGGAAAAAAGTTGACTTGTTGATTATCATAGGAAATTTTTAGATGTGTGGACACTTTGATTTTTGTTGAGTCTAGTTTCCTTTAGGATTCTTTGACTGAATTTTGATATACTCTAATAAACAAAACATTTTATTAAACTTCAGAGTGCTTAATCTTTCGATTCACCCGTCAAGGTGGAAGCAAAGAAATTTACCCATGTTTGAAGGACCCACTACATTGTGGAGGCAGATACATGAACCACACCTTTGTGACTTTGAAAATGAACTACTTATAAATCCAATCAAATGTTACTAGATAAGAGCAACGTCAAATCAATTCTCAAAATTTGTCACATCATGGACAAAACATAGATAGAATTGATGATCTTACTTTAGTTGAAATTAAAAAAATAGAATATCACACATTTACTCATGTAAATCCACCCCTATCACGTCCTTTAAACACAATCATACTTACAGAAAGTGATTCACTGGTTAGTCTTTTTGAAAGTTTTAATAATATGTAAAACATTACACTTGACCATTTGGATTCATCGGGATTTCAAGGGACCACATCAATGCAGCCTCAAATGGATGCGAGAGGTTATCAAAATCCTCTTGGTGCACCCAATAGTTGTATAGGTTCTACTTCTTGGGGCAACCCTTTACCATGGAATGTTAATATTCCTGGCGGAAATAATGCATCGTGCAACAGAAATGCCAATTGGAATTATCCTTCATCGATAGGAGTTAATACCACAAAGGGTCATCCTATGATTTATCCTAGCACAATGCATAGGGACAATCCACATATCAACCCCATTCCATAATGGAGTGCTCAGGTTTCAGGAATTAGCCAATATGTTTGGAGCCAACCTCTGCAAGGAGGAAACATACCTTGGAATTCCAATCAAAACCAAGGAAATAATCAATGGAATGGTCAGGTTATAGGAAGTCACCAATATTCTAGGGACCCAACTCAATCATGAGGAAATCACCCAATGGTCATGTTTTAGGAAGTAACCAATCTTCTTTGGGACCTAACTCCATCAGGAGACAATCCTCCCATTGATCATGTTTTGATAAGTACCCAATCTTATTGGGGGAAGCCTTCGCAAGGGGGAAACCCACCTTGGAATACTAGTCAAATATAGGGACCACCTAAATGGTGTGGTCATATTCTAGGAAATAGCCAATATCACTGAATTATAACCCCACAAGGGAGAAATCCACCCGGTCATCAATGGTGTGGTAAGATTCCAGGAAATATCCAATATCCTTGGAGGTGTTGGAGTGTAACCTTGCAAGGGGGAAATCCACCCATGAATCCCATTCCACAATGGAGTGGTGAGGTTATAGAATATAACCAATATTTTTGGAACCATCTTGCAATACCTGCGTTTGATCCAACTAGCCTCAACACATGGACCTCATTCAAATGGTATAATGGGTTCTGTCAACAACCTTAAGCAAATTACCCAACAAATGGGACAATTTTTTGTTCAAACTTTGCAAACGACAACTCGCTAGGATATGAAACAACATGCTAAGGGTTCACTAGTTTCTAAAATCCTCATAGTTCAATCCATGGACCTTAGGGGAAATAATAAGACGTACAAGGATAATCACAATGTTAATCCTTCCCAAAATTATGAAATTCTCATAGTTCAATCCATGGAACTTAGAGGAAAGAAGAAGAAATATGAGAGTAAGAATAATGCTAACTTTGGGAAGAGATATACACCAAATCCATATCAAGACAGTGGGTAAAAACAATATGTTGTATTGATGCAACCTTTTCTATAACACCATCATCAAATGGTTTCTATAGCACTGGTACCTATGCAAGGGGGAAACCATTCAAAATCCCTGCAAGGGGGAAATGATCCCAATGTCAATGTCTTCATGTGTGATCATGAGGTTAACATTCAAATTATATACCATTCTTATGATTTCCCTCCTAGTACATTGGATCAATCAAAAGCACAACACAGTAGTTCTTTCACCATTGAGAAACCAACCATAGACATAGTACCACACCCCCCCAAAGGTGATCTACGTAGAACAATGCATAATCCTAACAAACAAGATGCTCATAACAAAAATGTTGTCATGGAAATAGCTCAAGCACCATGTGGCTGATCCACCATGGAGGTATTGCATTATTGTCCAGCATGAATAAATGAACTATTGTATTCAACTAGAGTTTTTGATCCATCTGATATGACTTCGATGAAATTAGACTTTGACCAATCAACCTATAGGATTCCTTCCAAAGTTGTTTTTCAAATTAAATTAATATCTCATAGCAAGAAAATATTTAAAACCATAGTTGATGAAGGGGCCTCGACTTGTGCCATGTCATTTAAATATTGGAAATAATTATGATCAACCACCTTAGTTCAATCCAATAATGTGCGAAAAACATTTGATGGACATTCTTTCTCTCCTCACGGACTCATTGTATCATGTCCTATTGAATGGGGTGGAAAAACAGTCACAATGGATGTTGAGGTAGTATCACCTATAGATTACAACTTTCTATTAGGACGTAGTTGGATACATGTGATGATGGCTATAGTGTCTTCAGAGTCTCGAGTGATTCAGTTCCCTCATTGGGGAAAGATTGTCATGATCAACGTATTATATTACTGCATGCTTGAAATTGTTGTTCAGTCGAATGTTCCTTTCATTAGGGATGCTCTAAAGGAAGTTCAAGACATAATGGTAGGATCATTAAAAATTGATTCCCTCATGGGAAACTTTGTGATCATGCAACCCTTCTCTGCTGTATAATTGTCATACCAAGCTATCCAAATGGCTTCAGTATATTTGAATCAAATTATTCCCTTGATGGAGGTATATGATCCAGTTACTTGACCCATTTTGGTTGTGATCTCTCCCATCTCACTTGATTTCTTGGAAGAAATTTTATCATCAAATGAAACTATCCGTGAATTCATAAAAATTTGGTTGCACCCACCTAAGGACATCTTTTGTGGGGCCACTGGGAGCATAATCAGTTTAAATCCACCCAAGTATAGGAGCATCCTTTGTAAGTTCCTCAATCTTATCAAGTTTATTTGGAAGCATTCATATAGGTTTAGGCTATCCCTCTGTGAAGATGAATTTGAACCTTTTGCAACCCAAACTTTCCATAGGGTCGAACCTGTTGTAAATTGTTGTTTCAACCCATCATATATGTATTTTCCACCATTTCGACAGAAGAGGCTACCAAACATGGGACACCCTAGTCAGCACCCCATTTCCATTTCGGTTCCCATGCTGATTCATTCTCATAGGTCTGGGAGCCCAATTAGTCCCATCATGTCCTGGAGTTTGAGACCGCATACTTCTCTTCCATACAGTTCTCATCATTTCCTGATGGGATCCCTATTTTGTGTTAGTTAACATAAACATGTGTTAAAATATCTACATGAACATTTGTGCTTACTTCTTTGGTGCTTATTGCTTATGTTGTATATATGCCTTTGCAGTCATGTTTTTCTCAAGATGCCTATAAACCCTTGCTTCCGTTTAAGTTGAACTATGCATGTGAGAACTATTTTATTCAAGTAGTTGATAAACCATGATTCATTGTGATTTATTATTTTGGTGTTTTTTACAATAATTAGCAGGAAGTAAACCACATTTCCCCTTTCCTACTTGTTCATCGCACCAAATTGTATAATCACAGTTACTTGGTTCTATTTCACCGTATGTCGACACATAATCCTGCTTCAGATAGCCAACTAATGGAGGGAACATCTGTAAGAGTGTGCAAAACTATCTCACCCCTTGTTTGCAAAGTCTATATTTGCTTTGGCCTGACCCGTGCTCTTCAAAAATAGAGTACGCCCATGCAACACTCATTCCCTTCCATGTACCATAGTATTTTTTATTCTTTTTTTGAGCTAATAAATGAAAAAAGTACTAAAAAATAAAAAACACAAAAATCCAAAAAGGAATATTACTGAATCTATTCATAATTCATCATGGAGAAAATGGCAAGAGTCATTCCTTGTCACCCTTGAACATGACACATATCCGTGCATCAGTTATAATTACATCATTTACATCTGCCTTAAGAAGTTGCACCAGTAATTTGAACATATATCCATCGATAGGTTATCCTTCTTGTCATCTATGGAAATTTGGTTAATTCATCTAGAATTAGATAATTTCACAATGGTTGGTTACCCAAATCTTATATTTCCAAGTGTCATTATCCGTCATGTTATGTGTTCAAGGGAATTTAAACCAGTGTCAGTCATTCATCAAATATTCCTAACCAATCATGTTGGTGTTCCTTGTGTCAGTATACAGTGTTAGATCTCACAGCTCTACCAAATTATATCATCCAATTGGTCTAAGTTTTGTGTCAGTTGATGTGGGATGCATTAATTCCCTCCCTCTAATGGATATGTTCATATTAACACCAAATCATCATCTAGGAAATTAATCTAGGAACCCCAGTGAGTACCTTGGATATTGCATTCATTAGTGGAAGGTTTCCTCGCAAATGACAGTGGGTATCATCAATTACCCCTGATTTTTTTATTCTACAATTGTTCAACTTCAGAACATCTATTCACACTTTTCAGTTTGTACTCAAGTACCTTGGAGTCCATCATCATTATCTGTGGGCCTCCTTGCATCTGTTAACGGTATACATTAATGACCAGTAATCAAATGGTGTTTTATTATGCTCCACATCAACTCATTTATTCACATGATATAAAATTGTACTATCGTTGGTTTGTTTTAAGACCTTTGGAAAAGCAGTTGTATCACTCATCGATACATTGCCTGAGTTGCGCAAGATTAGACTGCCATGTCAAAGCACCATAAATACCTAGATATTTCGCACTCATCAAAAAGTGCCTATATACATTTTTTTCTTTTTGACATGGATCCACTATGTATATTCCGTACCCATGCTTTTTTACTACTAAGCATGGGTATACCCGCATAAGAAGATATTGTATATTTGGTTTATTGCCTTGTTTGAGTTGTAGGTGCTTTGAACTCCTACAATCAAGATCCTACTCCTTTACCATCCTACCTTCGTCACTAAAGAATATTAGTAAGAAGAGTATCAGAATAAAAAAATTGTAATTTGGTCCTTAACATTGCTTCAGAACTCACACATTAGGGGGTATCTGTTAATAATAAAATTAACACCCTTTAGAGTGTTGTTCTGAAAAACATATTTCTATTTCTCCTGCAACATGAAGATCAGATTTTTGGAACAATTGAGAGCTTCAACCTCTCATTTGACCATTGCTTCCACAAAGGAAGAAATGCTTAAATACAAATGTGTATCTAAATATTCAAATTCCATGACCACTTAAGGGCCAAAACCTAGTTCCTATAACTCATACAGTGGAAAACATTCCTAACATGGGTATTAATTGTCCTGGAAATACTAAAAATCAAGTTTGATGCCTAAAAAACTAGGTAAAGTGGGTTTTTTAAAGAAAATAATAAAAAAGCTTCAAAAATGTTAATCCCACATTCATGGTTAAGTGATGGGGTGCACAAACCCCAATGCTATATAACGAAGGCATATGAGGTGAATTAGAGGGAAAAAATTGGAGAGTAAAGGCATGTTGGAGGAATTGAGGGATAGAAATGACTTTTCTACTACATAGGTTTTGGGGCATCGAACACATGGATGATAGAGGAGTAGGTCTAGGCCATGGAGAAGGAAGGAACCTTCAATGATTGTAAGTGTTTCTCCATGTTCATCTATTATGAATCAATTCAGTTTTATTCCCAATTCTTGTTCAATGTTTTCCCTTCAAGTTTTATGTTGATGTAGAATTGGTAGGAATTGAGATCTAACCTATATTTCTTAAATAAAGTTTGGTGGGTAGTAGGAAGGATTTTGTGGTGAGATTTGTAGGTGTGAAGGAGATTCAAGGAGCTACAAGGATATCCATTAAGGAAATTCATCAAACTTCAAGGCTACAAGAGGTATTCTCATCTCTTACTCCCCTTCTCAAACTCCATGTAAGAATGTTTACGATCTTAGGATTATTGTGATAATTGATTTGTTTTATGTCGATTAGGATTCACAAACCCCATAGAAATAAGAGAGTAGGATACATATTCAGTTTTAGAATACTCAACTAACAACCATGAACCCCAAAAGGGAAACTTTGGTAGGATCCCAAATAATACCTAATTCTCCCACCAAACCTCTCGTATATATACCTACTCCTTCACATGCTTTCCACATATTCCTTCCTATTTCTATGAGATGGTTCTCAAAGAACTTAGTTTCTTGGATACATTATTGTAGGGTTTTCTTTATGTACCTTCTTTTTCAGCATCCTAACCTTCTAGGGGTCATCCATCCCATGAATATTTAAGGTTATAATTTTCATTGATAACACAAGATAAATAAGAGTGCTAGTGCAACCCTTATAGTGGGGTACTGACTTAATTCAACCAACTTCAATCCTGTCACTGCAATGTGATTTCAGATTTATTTCCTTCCTGGATTATTTGCTACCTCCTTTAACTTCCTCTTATTGTCCTTTTGTGGACTAGGGATTATGCCTAAGGGTTTTTAGGATTTATAATCCTACCTTATCCAAACTGTCTATTAGATTATATTACCCTAAATTGGGATTCATTTAGTTATTATTGGGTCCACTAGTACCATTGGGTCCACTTGGCTTGATTGGGACACATGTACTAGTCACTAGAGTGTCGGGAACACCAATAGAGGCTAACAGGATTTGACTGCACTTGCATGCATCGATTTAGGCGCATCTTAGACCAATCTCTATATTTTAGGAGCCACTAGGAGTGTCGGCGCCAACCTCCTTCAGTTGTTGGTAGTTAGTAACTATTTAAGCTTAGTTATGCTTCATTTAGATTTAGTTAGATTTCCTCCAGTTCTGTTAGCGCCAGCTTTGCATGGCTGCATGTGGGAAGGCACCAGTTCTTACCTTCTCACCTACCACTATAGTTAGACTGTTTTAACTGATTGGGAGACTATATTTGATATATGGAGTTAATCTGTTGTACTCTGATAGTGATTTAGACACCCCTAGTTAGCCATGTAGTTAGATTGAGTTGCTAGATTCGAATTCATCTCTCATTATTTGAATTCTCCTTTATGTATTACCATTGTATTCTGCTAGGATGTAATGAAATTTTTTATATTAATTATATGAGCAATACTTATCTATTTCCTGTGAGATTTGATTTTTCTTCGGTGCGTATTATTCATTCCTTTTCACTGCATAGTAATTAAGAATCTGATTGCACTCATTACTTTGAAGATCTAATGGCACAACAATTCTAATAAGGGGCTCATGGACCATGATTTGATTATATCCTACTAAATAAGGGATATCTGTTCCTGGGTAACATAATACTTTTCCTTCTCATTACAAGATTTCTCTATTCTATCTAGATCCAAATATCCAATGTCCATGTCCTTCGCTTCCTCCTTTGTCTCCATCTCTTAAATGGTCGAGCTTTTCTTTTCCTCAAACTTCTCCTTCCTTCCTTCCTCTCTTTGCTCATTTTTAAGCAAATCCTTGTCTTGTTTCTTCTTAGGGTTCGTCTCTTGATAATCAATACTATCCTCCCTTATCTTCTAGGATTGCAAACTGGTTAGATACAAAGATCCTCTTATTGACCTCTAGGGATCCATGTCGTCATCCTCCTCTCTTTCATGATTATACGTTTGTAAACCCTAGTTTTGTCACTTCCTCTAGTTGTTTGGGTGCAAGGGTTGGTTTGTTATGGGGACATTCCCTAAACAAGTTCCCATAATCATGGCATTGTCAGAATCGGAAGAGGATCTATTCATAATATAAGGGTTGGTTCTAGTCCTCTTGTTCCCATGTTAAGTTAACGGCCTTAGGTATTTCCTTTGTAAAATCCATGTAGACACACATCCTAGCATAGGTTTTATACCTCTGCAACTTTGTTTGCTCTAATATCTTAATAAAAGTCCCTATATTGTTCCCTATGTCCACCAAGATCTCTGGATCCTAGTATTCACCTGGGAGGGAATAAAGTCGGATCCACATCATATACATTCTCATGCCTTGTTTGTCTAGATCAAAGCATTTCTTCTAAGGCCAAAAAATTAGTCCATCTAAATAGAAGAAATAAGGTCCGCCATCCATCACCTAGTTTCGACCTTCAACACTGATGAAATTGATGGAGAAAAACCCTTAGATCCCAGATGTAAATTGTAATGGCCCCTTGGATTCCAGGTAGATTTAATCCACTAGATTAGGTATTTTTCAGAAGGTAACATACCGATAAATTTCCAATTATTTCATCATCTTTCATATACTTAATACACTCGTGTAGTCTACTCAATTTGATTTGCATTGATGGGATCCAGTCCAATCTGGGCATGCATTTCCCTGGTCATCTCCCCTCTGGTATATGCTTCCAAATTACATTATGATTCCTTGATTCCTCTCCTTCCATTTTAGAAAAGGGTGGTTGGATGATTATGATTTGGACTTCATTCACTCCTGCTCTTGGGGGTATGAATCCCCCTCCATCGTTCCTTCTTCCATTGAACATCGTCAATGGTCCTCCTCACAAGAACATTGAAATTCTCAAACCCAGTCTAAGAAAAACCAGCTTTGATGAGCTATCAACTAGGCTATCTTTCCATGTTATGAAACACGCAAGCAAACCTTTCAAACCATGGGACATAAACCAATATACTTGCTTTATTACCGAATCTATGGTTTATATATTACAATAGTACATATCAAGTTAGTTTAGCTACAATAGTACATTTTGAAATAAGAAATAAATGTAGTCATAGGAAAATACCAAAAATATGTAAGATGTTAAAATCTCAGAAATAAAGTTGTTTGAGAGTGATCAATACATAAAGTGGTCTAAATCCTAGATAATTTTGGATCCTGGGGGACGTTTTTGATCATCCTTAGTACCTACTCACTATTGAATGGTTGCTCTAATTTGATTGTGGTGTTACGACATTTTTTTCACAAACTTTATTTATTCTCAAACAATCCTCTAGCATTAGATTGAACTATAGCTCACATTCCTCTTCCATGTCCTTGATATCTTGAATAAGGTTCAAGTTGCTACCAAAATGCATTGGAAAATTTGGTTGTGTGAGTGGATACACATCATAGGGTTCTCACTTTTATGAACTGGTAAGTGGATGGATTTTGACTTGGAAGGTAGTAGATTCCATACCTAACATATGTTTATATAAGTATGGATTTGATGCATTGAGGTAAAGACTACCTATATCTAGGTAAAGATGGAGTATACGTTTTTTAATAGGTCCAATCTTGTGCCTAAATAAAATATATGTTATTCAAATTATGTTTAGAAACTCTAGGATATTTAATTCAAACAAACAGAGTGGATCCTTTCCATATTTCACTATAGGTATAGTTAGGTGTTCAATCTCTATAGATGGAGGAGTTCAATATTTAATGTGCCTGATAGACCTAGATAGCACCAAGGTGTGCTGAAATCATACTTCCAACAAGACTTTCTATTATAAAGTGTGTTCATATCAAAATAATGGGCTCTCATTATGTTTGAAATTCTTATTTTTTCCATCAAACCATGCTATCATTTGGTTATTTCTTAAGTATTTTATCCTCCTTTGGTTTGGGGTTTGTCCTACCAAAAAGTTCAAGCTTCAGTGATCTTGAAATATTTTGATCTCATACATATTCATTATCAAGTGTTGAGCATGTGCTGGTAGTCTTGTGACACAACAGGATTTGAGCCCATAATCCGACTACAAAATATGACAGCATCCGACGTAAAGTACTTTTTTGTCGGATTGCATTGATGAAAAGCACTGTTTTATCCGATTTGTTTTGTCGCCTTGAAGCATCGTCGGTTTTTTGACTTTCATGTTTGTAGGTTTTTAGATGAGTCTTGTTGTTGGTTAAGCGACGAAAGATGGTTGGATTTGCAACAAAATGTGAAAGTAAGGTCGTCAGATTTGCAACGAGTGGTGAAGGGATGGTTGTCGGATTGTCGATGAGTCAAGGCTATTTTTTTACAATATTGTAAATGCATATTTGCAACGGTAGTTAGGCTCATATCGTCGGATATTTGAAGACAGTGAAATTTGAAAGTATATAAATTAGAAAACATTCCGACATGTTTTCTATAGAAGCAACGGACAGTTTGCAGAAACTATTTATTCCTCGATGGATGGTTTGAGGAATTTTTTTATTCTTCAACGACCAGTTTGTAGAATTATTTTTTTCTTCGGCAGACAGTTTGAGAAAAAAAAATATTCTTCAACAATCCACCGATTGTGAAAATAGTGATGTATGGACCTTGATTTTTTAAGATTATTGATAGTATTCATTCACAAAGTTTGTGACAAAATGTTAAATAGCAATATTCCTTATCCAAATGAGAAAAATCGACAATTGCTTGCTAGACTATGGGATGCAGTGAAAATAAGGGGTGATGGAAAATGTTATTGTCCATGTATGCAATGCAGAGGGTTTAAGAGATGAAGAATATTGATCGCAACAACCACAAAACATTGTTGGGAACATGGACTTACTGAGGGGGGGAATGAATATCTTCCATTTGTAAGTTTAGCTTTATAAAGTTTTTTATGTTTTTTTCTCTGGTAAATGTACGTATTATTTTAATATTTCCTATATTAACTTATATCTATTGATGTATTCATGTATTTATAAAGGAAAGACATCCTACTACATATCTTCCAGAGGAAGTGCTTTCAGAACAAGTACCGGAGGAACATGTAGCGCCTATCCTTAATGGAGAACAAGTGAATGATCATATTGAAGAATATGATCATACTGATAATGTAGTTGAATATGATGGTACAAATACATTGATCCATGATTCATTTAATGTTAGAATGGATGATGACGAAGACGATGATAATGAAAATATTGATGACTTTGATGATGTTCACGATATACCTCTTCTTCAGAAGGCATACGAACCCCTTTATGAAGACTCCCAAACAAATCTTCTCTCTATTATATTGCTAATAATGAACTTGAAGGTTATGAATGGTGTTTCAAACATATCAATCACACAGATGTTAAGGTATGTAAAATAATCCATCACATATATACGGTCGTGATAAAGTTTATCTTTATTCCTCTAATAATTGTATTGTTAATTCATAATTCAAATTAATATGGACGAAGTGTGTTTCATTAATATTATTTATATATTATATTAAATCTATTTTATGTTTATTTGATGTAGCTTGATAGTTGATCTTTTGTTACCACCATCAAATATTTTACCTTGCACATATCAAGATTTATCTTTCATCATGAAAGAGATTGGAATGCATTATGAAGAATATGCATGCCCTGATGACCATGTTATATATTATAATCGGCATGAATTTGCAACAGAATGTCCAGAATGTCATATAAGTAGATATCGAATCGATCAAGTAACAAAAAAGGTGCCTCACAAGGTTCTTCGTTATATTCCCATCATTCCATGTTTGCAATGAATTTTCAGGTGCAATAACATAGCGCAATTTATGTATTACCATGCCAGGAACATAAGTAAAGATGATGTTATTTGAATGCTTGCAGATGGTTCTGCATTTAGAGATATGGAGGAAAAGTGGCCTCACTTTAAAGAAGAAACCTATAATCTTAGGATTTATTTGGCAACAGATGGTGTTAATCCATTTGCACACATGAGATCCATTTACACGGTGTGGCCTATTTTTGTTATCAACAATAACATTCCTCCATGGTTGTCAATAAAGAGGGAGCATATAATGTTGTTGATGATTATTCCAGGTATATTGTGTCTACCACTGTTTTATTTTTAATGTAGTTGTGGCATATCATTTGTCGTATTTTGTTTCATAATGTTGTATATATATTTTGTATATTACTCTTATGCATGGTTTATATATCTTAATGGTTCTCATAATTATATATTTTATATGTACTTCAAATCAATCAGGTAAGTTCCAAGTCAAATATATGAATGTATATATCGAACCTCTTATAGACTAGCCACTGAAGTTATGGAATGGCATTAGTATGTATGACATGTCTAGACCAATACGACAAAGGAAATTTCAATTCCATGCAATGGTTGTATGGATAATACATGATGCCCCAGGGTTAACCCATTTTTTTGGTTTGTATTTTTAAGTTCCACTTTAATTATGATTTGATTATATGAAGTAGTTAATATTGTTTATATATAATTATAATTTGCATAGATATTCCATATCTATATATTGTAGGTATTTAGACAAAGGGAAAATTTGCATGTCCAGTTTGTGGTCCTAAGATCAAATCTCATCGCTCAAAAAGCTTAAGAAAGGAGGTGTTTGATGAGTATAGGCCCTTCCTCTCTAAGAATCACAGGTATAGAACAAATGAAAAAAATATTTTCAATGGGAAGCAAGAGACTGCATTAAAACCATGGATAATGACACCTTACCTTTGGAGATGCAATATAATAGAAATCGCCAAGCTGGTATGTATGGATCATCGTATATGAATTGTTATGCATTTTTGTTTTGTGTTATTTCCTGTAGCGTCCATAATTGATTTCTATAATTGATTTATAAACTAATATTCATGATGTCCAGCATGATCATGAAGGAATTAATGGGCCTCCATGAGGAATGAAAAGTTATCCTATATAATTCAACAGGTTTCCCTACTATGAGCACCTACAAATTTCTCATCTGTTTGATACAATGCATATTGGAAACAATGTGACTGAAACATTATGGAAACTATTGGAGCTAAGGAGAGAGAAAGATAAAATTGTGAAAGTTTGCAAATACATTCAAGAAGGCAACCATGCAATGAAATACGCCATTCAATTTCATAGCAACGGAGGCCAAATTAATATAAACTCAATTCCATGGATTTTTACGGAGCAGCAAAGTAATGTTGTAAAAGAAGTAATGCGAAAAATTAAATTTCTCACTGGATTTTGTGTGAACTTGAAGAATATCATAACAAATAAAGGTGGTTTTAGGTGGCTCAAAACACATGATTGGAAAGTCTTCATTAAGGTAATTGCACTAAGAGAAGCAAGGTGATCTCTAGCCCAGTATGGGAGAGATGTTGTCATGTTTGTACGTGACGCTCTAATAAAATAATAATAAATTTTATGAAATAAAATAAATTTTTAATTATCTCCAAAAACAATGTCCACCACATAAACAACCCAATATGGGGATATGTTGTAATGTTCATACCTAACAAAATAATAATTAATTAATTAATCAATTATCGGCAAAACAATGTTGAAACCATGTACAAGGCCTCCTAAACAACCCATGGTTTTATTGTACATGGTTTAGTAGGGCCTTGAAAATGGTTTTAAAACCATGTGCAAGGCATCCTAAACAACCCATGGTTTTATTGTACATGGTTTAGGAGGGCCTTGCAAATAGTTTTAAAACCATGTGCAAAACCTCCTAAACAACCCATGGTTTTATTGTATATTGTTTAGGAGGGCCTTACACATGGTTTTAAAACCATGTATGAGGTATATGTTTTGAATACTAATATACTTTAATATACTAAACCATGGTTTGAAAAAAAAAATATATATATTTTAAATATGGTTTTTAAAATATAATTGAAAATATAGTCATTTTATGAAATAGTATAATATTATAATGTTTTAATAATTATAATGTTTTAATAGGAAAAATGTCTTGAAATTTTAATGTTTTAATAATTATAATGTTTTAATAGTTATAATGTTTTAATAATTTAAATAATAAAAAAGTTTTTAAATCGCATTTTTTCCAAATATGTTTTAAATAAAAAAATTTATAATTATAATTGCAAATATAATCAAATTGAAAAGTGTCCGTTTTGAAAATATATTGAATTTCAGTAACAGAATTTCATTAGCATTTCATTAACTTGCACAGTGAGTTTTTTCTTTGCAAAGGTTTTAGTGTATGGTGTATTAATATTAATGCATAATTTAGTAGCTACATTGATTGGTTCTAATGGTGTATTAATACCTGGAGAGGTTTGCACCTAGAGATTTTGATCCCTCTCGATGCTTGATAGAGCCTAGGATTTGGATCTACGCTAGTTATTATTCTTATGTCCATATTATTATTACTATTATTTATTTTATTTCATAAATTTGTTATTTTGTTTGACTACTCTTTGTTTAAAAAATGACGAGGTTTGTATATCGATACAGTATGTTCTACCTCTCTCTCTCTCGGAAAACTTCAACAACAATGTCAAACAAGTTATATATAATCTTGGGAAATGCATGAGGTAACTAGTGATTATTTGCATGTGCTTAGTGTTTCTTTAATTCTTTGTATAGTTTATATTTGTTTTTTGTGCACTAATTCATGTTATTTTTTAATGCTTTTTTTGTTAAATATCGTTATTGGTTTGCGTCAATTGTAGATGGTTGTCATCTAAATAAATCCATCAAGAATATATAAAGTATTGGAGGAGAGAAATTCCTTGCCTCATGTGTGAAATGCAAAAGAATATACCTTCAGCAGTTTTCAATGCACAGGAACACTTTCTCATACACCAAGTTGAGGAGATTGAATTGTGTCAACCTATGCACTCAAGGTCCATGTGGATGGTTCAGAGGCACTTGAAATTTATGAATGGTTTGGTGATATAACGAGCACGTGTTGATGGATCTATGATGGAAGGGTATATGGTATACCAAAACATGTTGTATGTTAGTGAATATCTTCCTAATTTAGCATCAAAGATCAATTTATGTCGCATTGGTGATCTGGAATCCAATAACAATTTTGAAGGGGAGTACCTGAAGGGGAAAGGTAGATTGAGGAAGGTGAAAGGTAATTATTATATAGTGGATGTTAATTAATATAATACATTTGATTGTTGAATTTTATGTATATATATTGTACATATTCAATTTATTGCATCAATTAAGAGCATATACTTTGTTCAGAAAATTTACATCTATCTTGAATTTTAATGTTTATTGTCATCAAGTAGTTGGTCAAGAGTGGGATGCAATTAATTTATACATCACAAACAATCTTGACTGGATGAAGGTATGGATTGAACGATGCAAACAATCCAATCATGGAATATCATGGGAAGGTGTAGATTCAATGGTAAAGGAGCACATCGCAATGGAGGTACAAATCTTACACAAAGGGAAATCAATTTAGCATATGGTTTAAAAGATAGACGGGAAAGCATATTAATCAATCACTCTAATTCTCTTTTTTTTTTGCAAATTACATTTTGATGTACATGTTGTTCTTTTCCATGTATGGCTACATAAACATGCACTTAATAATAAATATTTAATCATTATGTAATATTTTCGTATATTTCTTGTTGTAGGTAAACCACCATAAGGCTATGGTCTACAATGGTTGTAGATATCGCATCAAAAAAATGGATGATATAAAGAAAACATCAGATTGTGGGACATCTACAGACTTTGAGGTGACCAATGTTTCATCTAGAAGTGACAGACAACCAGAACTCTCAGAAAATCGATACAATGGGTATTTGGAATATATTCTTCTGTGTGACTTTAAATCCTTCAAGGTAGTTATGTTCGTTGTAAAATGGTACAAGTTATGATTGAATCAATGTGATATTGATAGAACTATTATTGAACATGATAATGGATTTACCATGGTAAATACAAGGTTTTTTTATCCAAGAACGGAGCTATGTTCTTCCAAGCCAATGTGAACAAGTATTTTACTCGAAGGTTCTAGGTAAAGCGGGGTGGTCATTTGTTGTGAGAAACAATCCAAGGGGAAGGTCAGTAAAGTATAAACTAGAGGAAGGTAATGAAGAGGGTACTCTGGAAGAAGAAAATGATGATGAATAGCATGATCAACATGAGTTAGATGATCATGATGATTAAGAAGAATATGTCCAAGAATTAGTTGAATCAGATGATGTAGCATACAATGCCCATGAATATTATATCAACGTTGACATGATGATTGTAATTGACTTAGATAATGATGATGATATGGCCAATCCTTACAATGTTGACTCTATATATGATGATACAGATGATGACTTTGATGATGACTTGTATGAATAAGATGATGAAATCTATTGAAGGGTAACTATTTAATTAGAAATATTATTTTATATTATTTATTTTAAAAAGAGTTACTAACATTAATGAGATCATGTATTTACAGATAGGAGAAAAGATGATGTTAAAATAATCTAGGACAAGTATCCAAATATTTGAATATTATTATATAATTTGATTTGCGAAATCCATTAATTTCATCAAATTGAAGATAGAAATCTATGCTTCGTTTGATTGTAGTTGAATATATCATGATCATTTTGGATTTGTGGATATATGATTCCAATAGATTTTACAGTGGGACAGTTTGTACATATGGTACACAAGAGAGTAAATGTAGGAGCAGAGAATACAATATTTATTTTTGTGAACAATGTGCTTCCACCTACTAGTAAGTTAAATATTATTAATTTTAATTTGATGTTCAATTTATTTTCAGGTAATATTGTTTGGCATTTTCTTTTTCAATACTTAAGTCCACCGTCTTCATCATCATCATCATCATGTGCTACGTGGGGCCAATGATGAATTTATTTATGTATGTCGACTTGGTGTGAAATTTGGTGTGTTTAGACTAAACACGTACATTGAGGGTGTGGGATGGTTTCTAGACTGAAAAATCATCCATCATCATCATCGTCATCGTTGTCGTAATCGTCATTTTCATCATCAACAAAATCATCATCATCACCTTTATCATTTCATATGAGATGAACATGGAAATCACCATATTCATCATCATCATCGTCATCATCGGTGTCATCATCATCATTGTCATCCTCATCGTCATCATCATAATCATCAACATCATCATCAACATCATAAACCTAAACATCATCATCAACATCATCATTAAAGTTATTTTTACAATTAAACATAAACCTAGATCAAATTAATTACTTCATATAATAATAATAATCATCATCATCATCTGCATCATCATCATCAACATCAGCAGCATCATAGTCGTAGTTGTCATCATCATCAGTAACAGTAGTAGCATAGTCATAGTCGTCATTGTCATCAACATCATCATCACCATCATCAACATCATCATCATCACCAACATCATCATCATCGTCATCATCATCATCAACATCATCATCACCATCATCAACAACATCATCATCAGCATCATCATTGTCATCAACATCATCATTAGCATCATCATCATCGTCATCATATTCATCATTTCATATGATATCAACATGGTCATCACCATCTTCATCATCATCATCGTCTTCACTGTCGTCATCATCATCTTCATCAACATCATCATCAACATCATCAACATCATCGTCAACATCATCATCACTGTCATCATCATCATCATAATCATCATCATCATCCTCATCATCATAATATTGAGAAACTAATCCATCGTCATCTTCATTGTCAAACATGTCTGTCACTAACAAATTGAGTAACAAAAACCATACCTATAGATTAATTGATGTGCTATGTGGGGCCAATGATGAATTTTTTTATATATGTGTCAGGATGGTGTGAAATTTGGCATTGTTATACTAGATACATGCACTGAGGGTGTGGGAGGGTTTCCAAATTAAAAAAACATCCATCATCATCGTCTTCCTCATCGTCATCGTTGTAATCGTCGTCATCATGATCAACAACATCATCAACGTCATCCTCATCATCCTCTTCTTCATCATTTCATATTAGATGAGCATGGTGATCACCATCATCATCATCATCATCATCATCATCATCGTCGTCGTCATTGTCATCGTCATTGTCATCATCGTCGTCGTCGTTGTCATCATCATAAACCTAAACATCATCATCAACATCATCATTAAAGTTATTTTTACAAGTAAACATAAACCTATATCAACTCATTTACTTCATATCATCATCATCATATTCTTATTCATCATTTAATATGAGATGAACATGGTGATCACCATCTTCATCATCATCATTGGCATCGTCATCATCATCACCGTCATTGTTGTCATCATCATCGTAGTCATCAACATCATCATCAACATCATAAACCTAAACATCATCATTAAAGTTATTTTTACAATTAAACGTAAACCTAGATCAACTCATTTACTTCATATCATCATCATCCTCATCAGCATCATCGTCGTAGCCATCCTCGTAATCAACATCATCATCATTAGTGGCATCATCATCATCAACAATATCATCAACATCATCATCATCATCATCATCAACATCATCGTTGTCATCAAAAAGGATCATCAAGTGCGTCATCATCATCGTCGTCGTTGTCGTCATCATCTTCATCATTTCATATGATATCAACATGGTCGTCACCATCTTCATCATCATCACCATCATCATCTTCGTTGTCATCATCTAACATCAACATCATCAACATCATCATCAACATCATCATCATCATCGTCAAAATCATCATCATCATCATCATCGTCATCATTGTCGTCATCCTCATCCTCATCATCATAATATTGAGAAACTAATTCACCGTCATCTTCATTGTCAAACATGTCAGTGACTAACAAATCAAGCAACAAAAACCATACCTATAGATTAATTAGTGTGCTACGTGGGGCCAACGAAGAAATTTTTATGTATGTGTCGGGATGGTGTGAAATTTGGCATTGTTAGACTAGACACATGCATTGACAGTGTGGGAGGGTTTCCAAAGTAAAACATCATCCATCACCATCATCGTCTTCATCGTCATCATCAACAACATCATCAGCGTCGCCATCATCATCATCTTCTTCTTCTTCACCATTTCATATGACATGAACATGGTGATCACCATATTCATCATCATCATCCTCATCCTCGTCAGCATCATCATAATCATCATCATTAACATCATAAACTTAAACATCATCATCAACATCATCATTAAAATTATTTTTACAATTAAACATAAACCTGGATCAAATTAATTACTTCATATCATCATCGTCGTCGCCATTTTCATCCACATCATCGTCATCATCATCAACAGCAGCAGCAGCATCGTCTTCGTCATCAACATCATCAACATCATCATCAACAACAACAACAACATCATCATCATTAACATCATCATCATCATCATTATCAACATCATCATCGTCAACATCATCATTGTCAACATCAACATCATCATCAACATCGTCATCATCATCAACAACATCATCAGCGTCGTCGTCATCTTCATCATCAGCGTCGTCATCATCTTCATCATTTCATATGATATCAACATGTCCATCACCATCATCATCATCGTCGTCATCGGCATTGCTGTCATCATCATCAACATCAACATCAACATCATCATCAACATCATCAACATCATCATCGTCGTCGTCGTCATCATCATCATCATCATCGTCATCGTCATCATCATCATCGTCATCATTGACAACCTATCTCCCTCTAAGGCTTTCATAAGAGGATCCCTTCAAGTGTAAAATGCCATTTTTATTAATAATTCATGAGATACCAAAAATGTGCTTCTAGCTTACAAATATTAATGATAACTAGCAATTTTCATTCATAAATTATCAATCTCTGTCTATATTAATTATACACAATAAAAAAATACAAAGCTAAAACTAGTAATCTGTTACTAATTTAACTCCACCTTCAGTCCTGGAAAACTCCGCCACTTTCTCCATTTTATTAAAACTTTACCTTTTAGCGCTTTAACACGTTAATATTAGCTCTTAATGATTATAGTGTCTTAGTGTAAAATCACTAACCTTCAATTGCTTGTGCTTTTCAACACAACAATGCTTAGCACTCAGCACATAACCAACCATGTGACTTACCTTTCTATTGCTTAGCCCCCGTCGAATCAATATAAAAAAATGCATGCCTTAATCTCCTTTCTCGCATATTACCAAGACATTCGATCCAGGGCTTATCATACTCAATGAAAATTTGAGTGGTACTCTCCTCTTTGACTGCGATATCCAACCTCCATTGTCGATCAATTCAATAATGAATCTCCACCATCGAGCTTGTAGGCTCATTATCCCGCCCTTCTACACCATCGATCTGTCTATACAATATTCAATATCTGTTGATTCACTATATGTAAGCCAAAACTATTTCCTGCCTTCAGTCATGCAATATCTCCACAAACTGAAACTTGCCATTTTGAATTTCTGTGTATACGATAGTATTATGAGAATATTACAGAAATATTGCTCAATTAGATTTATAAAATATAATCATTCCTTTACACTGTGCACGCTGATATATCTATGCTCTGTGTGAAATAAAAAAAACTATTTATGTAATTGGAATACATGCAGCAATTAGAGCTTTTATCCACAATAAAATCCTCTTGAACTCAAATACAATAGCTAAATCATTCCAAACATAGACATTCACTCTTTGTATATGCTCCAAGAGTCTAACTCTGAGCCCCTCACTTGATCTAACCTTTCTCTTTTGTTATGAGCAATCAAACTCTGCCACCTACCCCAGCTCCCCCAAACTAGATAACACAAATTGTATTTAATACATGTCCAGTTCCGCTACTGAGATCCTACAAATCAAAGATATGTTCCTTGATTTTTGGACCAGTTTCTATCTTTAGAAGACTAACTTATCTATCCAACTAACTTCTAACAAACCCTATCTCAATCTTTACATGTGGAAAGGACCGAGTGTCCTCATCCAAATTTATTTAGCTTTTATCAAATAAAGCAAATTTACATAGGTGAGCATCTAGGTCTCCTTAGGTTTCAATCAACTTTTATGAAGTCATGGATAATTTCATTTTCATGAGCCTATGCTCCTGCATCAAACTCCCCAGCTTAAAACTTTTCATGGGCTCCTGTCCATGAGATCCATCCCTGCTACTTTTCTATAAGCTTGCAGCAGATACCCAAGAGATAATCCTAGGCAGTGTTCTCATTTTCAATAGTCCTTTTAGCCACGTTTTCCAGTATTTTGTTTGCAACTGGTCCTTTGGTTCTTCCAGCATGTGTTCATACTTATTTGAACATTCAAAATTCTCTTTCCTCTGACCTACAAACAAATTGTCAACAGGCTCTCCTTTATCTGCACATAAATAATTCAGCCTTCCTGTTACAACAGTAAACATAAAACTTATTAGCATAATGATGCCTGATATCTAAGAATTCTCTACTTGAATTCTTTGACCTTCCTCTATTTTTCTTGTTATTGTCATATCACCATCCTTGGTAATTTCAGTAACCATACATTTCCCATCATCATTAATAACTTCATATTGTGCTTACTCCATCAATGCCATGCTTGCATTGGACATTTCTCACTGGTCTGTTATGTCCTTCAACCAATCACTGCACACCATGTAAGTCATTTCAACCTCATAATCATTCTCTTGTGAATTTTTTGTTACCTTTGCTTCAACTTTCCAATCACTCACCATTATCTTAACAGTCATCATCAACATTTGATTACTAACATATTCCTGCTTATGTTTGAATGGATGAAGACTATGTTTCTTCCCATTCATCTCAAAGGAATAGAAATTCCTCTTACCCTCATGTATTGCTTCTTTGCCAAACTTCCAAGGCCTACCTAATCAAACATGGCAAGCATCCATCCCTATAATGTCACATCTTACCTCATCCTGATATCTTACAATCTAAAACTTTACTTGGCATTGTTCTCTCACAAGAACCTAATGACCTTACTGCAGCCATGCAACCTTGTATGGTTCTGTATGTACTATCTTCTTCAACTTCAATTTGTCCACCATTTTTGTAGACACCAAATTATCAATACTACCACTGTCAACAATTAATTTACATTACTTACCTTCAACCTTGCAAACTGTCTTGAACAGACTCCTCCTTTGGACTAACTCATTAATTACCTTCCTCATCAATAAGGATTCACCTTGTTTAGGGTAATTCTTGTCCACCTCTAATTCCTTTGGAGATTTAGGTTCAGCTTGCACTACTTGTGCTCCTCTCTGTCTGGAGATATTCTCTGGATAGTCCCATGACATGTGACCTAGCTATCCACACGTGTAACACCTCACTGGTCCACCTCTTCCTCTGCCTCTTCCTCTTGAAGCATTTCTTCAACCTCTATTCTCATTATTTCTATCAGGTTGTACTTGCTGGTTTGAACTACTAGCTTCACCTTTCTGTTGTTGTTCCTTTCCTCCATAGCCTCTTACCTTTGCATTTTGACTCTCCTTTCTCATTAGCTTCTCGTCAACCTTCATAGCAATCTGATATGCTTCTTTAACATATCTCAATGACAACAAACTCAATTCATCTTGTATATCAAATCTTAAACCATTGACATACCTAGCTACCCTTTCAGGTGTGTCTTCTATATGTCCATATCTGATATTTAATTTATAAAATTCCTCAGTATACTCCCTAACTGTCTTTGAATGTTGCTTAAGGTTTTTCATTTGCCTAAACAAAATCAACTTGTAGTCTTTAGGAATAAATTTACCTCTCAACTTAGCTGTCATTCTGCTCTAGCTATTGATCTTGGATTTTTGTTTCAAGATCCTCTCCTCTTGCACACCATCCCACCACTAGGATGCATGTGCTCTCAACTTTGTGACAATAAATCTCACTTGCTTGTCCTCCTTTACCTTAGCATAATCAAAAATTTTATTCATAGAAATGATCCAATCAATTAGTTCCTCTGGATCCAGGCTCCCATTATAGAATGGTACATCGGCCTTTGAACTTGAACCTGCACCAAAGATTGATTTCAGTATTTTTACATCAGGATTTTTAGCAATCAACTCTTCCTCCTCTTCAGGTACCTCTTCATAACTTGTGTCTCTAGTGTGCCCATGATGTCTGCTAGTCTCTAAGGCTTCCATCCTTGCTCTCAAAGTTCTTATCTCCTCTCTCAGGTCTGCATTGGCAACAGGTATTCCTCACTTGCCCCTACCTCTTCCAACTCAAGCCTGCATCTCTTGGCACAACGAACCACTTCTAGACATAATCTTACTGTCAGTAATATCTTTTTCTGAATCTGTTAGTAAACAGGAGTAAGTGCAATCTTGCTTTTCCTTCAAGAAAACAAAACTCCAATCTTAATGACTAACATTCCACAATATTCAGAAGTAAAGACTAATATTGTCCTTCTCTGATACCAAAATTGACAACCTATCTCCCTCTAAGGCTTTCATAAGAGGATCCCTTCAACTGTAAAATTCCATTTTTATCAATAATTCATGAGATACCAAAAATGTGCTTTTAGCTTACAAATCTTAATGATAACTGGAAATTTTCATTCATAATTATCAATCTCTATCTATATTAATTAGACTCAATAAAAAAATAAAGAGCTAAAACTAGTAATCTGTTACTAATTTAACTCAAGCTTCATTCTTGGAAAACTCTGCCACTTTCTCCATTTTATTAAAAATTTACCTTTTCGCACTTTAACGCCTTAATCTTAGCTCTTAATGATTATAACATCTTAGTGCTAAATCACTAACCTTCAACTGGTTGTGCATTTCTTTTTTGCAGAGGAAAAAATACCACTCTTTGTTATTCAGATGAATCAAAAGACATCATTTACAGCTCAATATGATGACTAAAAAAGAGACCATAACCGTCTCATACAGGTCATAGACGGATCATCAAAAGACAACATTACAGCTCAATATGATGACTAAGAAAGACACCAGAACCATCTCATACAGGTCATAGACAGACAAATATAGAATCACAATACAAAGAATAAAGTCTGGTCTTTGCAGACTTTTCTCATCATTCCTGAATAAATCAAGTCAGAATGCTGAAAATAAATCGAGGGTGAACTGAAAACAAAGCAAATCAGAGCAGAATAGGCTGGCAAAGAGAACTCAATATGATCAGGTGATACTCTGTCAACTGCTGAAAATAGCTGAACAAAATATAAAATCAGCAACTCTAAAAAAGATCTAAATTGCCTTGGTTAATAACCAAGCCATCCAAAACTTTTGAAAAAGAGACAAATCCCATATCCAACTGCATAGCTTTTTTTGAGAGTTCATCTGCCAGCGAATTATGCTCTCTATATGTATGTTTAAAGATCATTGGACGGGACAGTTGGAGCATATATCTTATGTCTTTACACCAGTGCATCAGAGATGGAACATCAAGTGCTGAAAATCTGTTTACCCAAGAAATAATCACCAAGGAATCCCCATAAATCATCTGTAGAGGAATTCCCATCAATAGACCAATTCTTAGAATTGCCCAAAGAGCCAACAACTCTGCTCTAGTATTCGTGCTTCTTCCACATCCCATTGAAAAATTAAAATGATGAGAATCATTTATAAAAATCACAAATCCTAAGCCCCCTATATATCCTGCTGCAGCACCATCAAAGAATCCACAAGGGAATTTTTTTATTGGAACAGGACCAGGATTACGAGATTTATGGGTTAATTTAGGCACCAGGAAGGCATTTATCAATCCATCAATCCTAGAAATCATACCTGAAAAGGATGATTTCTTGTTTTTGAATAAGCAGAAATTCCGAAGAAGCCAAATTGCCCAGAAGGTAAACAAGGGAAGATATCTGAAAATAGCTGATCACGCTGTAGATGAAAACCAAATGTCCAAAAAAGAATGAACCGATCTATAATCTGGAAAAGAGCACTTGTATTTATCCTCAAAGTGTTTGAAAATACGAGTAGAAAAGGGACAGCGAATAAATAAATGATGGATATCTTCCAGATTTCTCTCACAAAGGACACACCGACTTGGGCCATTGAAGCCTCTTCTTTGCAAATGCTCCCAAGTTAATATCTTCCCTCTTATCAATAACCAAATGAAGCATTTTATTTTAAGAGGAATCTTCAATGTCCATAAAATATTCAGGACTGAATCCTTAATCTCTGGACAGATATTAGAGATAATACATTTATAACCTTCAACAACTGTTAATGCCCCTATATAACTGTTGTGAGACCAAAGAATAGCATCATTTTTATTAGAGAGGCGGATGCGATCATAATCCAAACCTCTAATATAATTATCCCAATCCGATTTCCATTCACCTACAAGGTCAAGTTCTGCAGAAGAAAACCAATAACCTATGGTAGAAGAAGTTTGGTTGTGAGCTTGAGCAAGGGTGCATATGCCAAAATCTTCTAAATAATCTCTCAGATCTCTTGGCAGAGCAAAAGAAGACCCCATACCAATGAGCGGTTCTGCACCCAAGCTGATTGATTCACCATTACCCACCTGCCAGATGATGCCATTGCCAATCCAAGGGATGGTAGAGATAAATCCCCTCCATATAATTGATGCATTTCTGAAATTGAAACTTTTTTCCCTAAACCATAGATGCAAAGGCTTAATTTTCAGATATTTGACAGTCAAAAGAAAATTCCAGATTCCTTTGCTATTTAGTGCTAGCCAAAAACTTTTCAATCTCAAGGAGAGACTAAAACTAGGGAGATGTTTAATTCCCCAACCACCATGAGAGGTAGGACGAGCCAAAATTTGCCAATCCACGAGATGGAATTTTTTAATCTTTGATGAAGAGCCCCAAAGAAAAGAAAAAATCATCTCTCTGAGTTTGTCTAAAATTGAAATTGGGATTGGAACCAATGACATCCAATAAACTGGCATTGTGCATTTCAACGCAACAATGCTTAGCACTCGGCACATAATCGACCATGTGACTTACCTTTCTATTACTTAGCCCCCATCATATCAATATTAAAAAAAACACTTTCCTTAATCTCCCTTCTCACATATGACCAAGACATTCAATCCAGGGCTTATCTTACTCAATGAAAAATTGAGTGGTACTTTCCTCTTTGACTATGATATCCAGCCTCCACCGTCGATCAATTCAATAATGAATATCCACCATCAAGCTTATAAGATCATTATCCTGTCCTTCTACATCATCAATATTTCTATACAATACTCAAGATCTGTTGATTCACTGTATGTAAACCATTCCTTCAACCTTTGCACGTTCTTCCAATAATTATTTGCAGTTCATCACAGAATTTAAACAAATTCTCCTCATTTGGTTATTATTTCGATCAAGTGAATCATAAAACACAATTCAACCAAGAAATTGTCTTCGAACTCTATCAATGAACTAGATTAGTGATTGACCTTTGTGCCATTTATCCATTGCACAATAATAAAACTATTTCCTACCTTCAGTCATGCGATATCTCCACAAATTCAAACTACCATTTTGAATTTATATGCATACGATAGTATTATGAGAATATTAAAGAAATATTGATCAATTAGATTTACAAAATATAATCATTCCTTTACACTATGAACATTGATATATCTATACTCTGTGTGCAAAATAAAAAAAATTAATACTGTAATTGCAATACATGCAGCAATTAGAGATTTTATTCACAATAAAATCCTCTTGAACTCAAATACAATAGCTAGATCATTCCAAACAGGGACATTCACTCTCTGTATATGCTCCAAGAGTCCAAATCTAAGTCACTCTCTTGATCTAACCTTCCCCTTTTGTTATGAGTAGTCAAACTCTGCCACCTACCTCGGCTCCCCCGAACTAGATAACACAAATTGTATTTAATACAAGTCCATTTCTGCTACTGAGATCCTAGAAATCAAAGATTTGTTCCTTGATTCCTGGAACAGTTTCTATATTTAGAAAACTAACTTATCTATCCAACTAACTTCTAGCAAACCCTATCTCAATCTTTACATGTGGAAAGGACCAAGTGTCCTCATCCAAATTTATTTAGCTTTTATCAAATAAAGCAAATCTACATAGGTGAGAATCTTGGTCTCCTTAGGTTTCAGTCAACTTTTACGAAGTCATGGATAATTCCATTTTCATGAGCCTATGCTCCTGCATCAATCATCCTCATCCTTATCATCATAATATTCAGAAACTAATTCATCGTCATCTTCATTGTCAAACATGTCCATCACTAACAAATCAAGCAAAAAAAACCATACCTATAGATTAATTAATGTGCTACGTGGGGCCAACGATGAAATTTTATATGTATGTGTCAAGATGGTGTGAAATTTGGCATTGTTAGACTAGACACATGCATTGACGGTGTGGGAGGGTTTTCATACTCAAAAATCATCCATCATAATCATCATGATCGTCGTCGTCACCGTCATAATCGTAGTCGTCGTCATCAACAACATCATCAACGTCATCATCATGATCATGATCATCTTCATCATTTCATATGAGATGAACATAGTGATCACCATCTTCATCATCGTTGTCGTCGTTGTCGTTGTCTTCATCCTCATCAACATCATCATCAGCGTCATGATCATCATCATCATCTTCATCCTTTCATATGAGATCAACAAGGTGATCACCAACTTCATCAGGATGATATTCAGGAAATATTTTATCATCACAATATCCGTGAACTAATTCATGGTCATATTCATTGTCAAACATGTTTGTCACTAACAAATCAAGCAACAAAAACCATACCTATAGATTAATTCATGTGCTACGTGGGGACAACAATGAAATTTTTTATGTATGTGTCGGGATCATGTAAAATTTAGCGTTGTTAGACTAGACACATCCATTGACGATGTGGGAGGGTTTCTAGACTCTACAATCATCCACCACCATCATCATCGTCGTCGTCTTTGTTGTCGTCGTCATCATCATAATCGTAGTCGTCGTCATCAACAACATCATCATCGTTATCATCATCATCTTCATCATTTCCTATGAGATGATCATGGTGATCACCATCTTCATCATCATCATCTTCATCCTTTCATATGAGATCAACATGGTGATCACATATATGTTTCTTGTTATTGTTTCTTAAAATCATTAACTTTTATGAATTGCTTTTCACTTTAGTTTTATATGCAATTTCTTCTTCTGGGTTTTTAAAACCATGAATTTAAAAAGAAAATAATAAAACAAAAAAATGGAAATAAGAAAGCCTATTTTTCATATTTTGTATGGCCATACTTATAATAAAAAATACTAAGAGATTTTTAAAATAGAGCAAAAATGAGATGTAAAATTTAAATTATGTTTTTTTACTTCACATAAAGTTAAAACCTTCTTTTAAGGGTGGATAACCTACTTTTCTATCCTATATTTCTTATGGTTGGGTGGGAAAATGGTCACTCTCAATCAATTTATAATCTTGATCTTGGAAAATATAAGTACTGATTATGTTTTCTAGATATTATTATTATGAGATGTACATAATTCTAAGATGTAAATTGTTAAATAAGTTGAAATTTTATGATCATTAAATGAGTTTTGTTGGTAATAATTTAGTATGTTTCATGTATGCGGAAACATATAGGAAAAGTTTATGTATGTTAACAAATTGGTAAAAGAAAGGTGTTGATGAACAATTCCTATATTATAATGGATTGTTAATTTGGAAACATATGACCTAAGTTAAAAATTGTATAATGAAATATAAAATTTGGAACCAATTTTCTTATTTGTGCATATTGTCTTTCTCACTCTAAGTTCTTTTTGAGTTTCTTAGATTAAAAATCAAGTAATGAATTATTTCATTACTATCCCTTATTCAATAGCTCGAAGTGGATGACCAAAAATTAGCTTCGATAAATTTATAATCATGGACTTGGTAGCCAGGACCAGAAGTTTACCTCAAATATTCTTTGATGAACTTTGGGATTTCACGAGCAAGAATGAAGGTGTAAAGGGGAAACTAGGTTAGCTTTAAAACATTCATCCATACAACGTGAACATTTTGGACATTTTGCACATTTATATGCAATTTCACGGCTCAAGTTTTGGACATTAACATGCAGTTTCAGAAATTTTATGGAATTTCGCAGCTCGGGTTTATCATTTAGACATTTTGGACTAGCTCCCCGTTGAAATTTTGATTCACAGCTTAGGGTTATCATTTTGGTGATTTGGACTAGCTCACAGTTGACATTTTCATTCACAGGTCAGGGTTATCATTTCGATTTCTAGCTCACGGTTCATGGTTTCAATTTGGAGCTCATGGTTCACATTTCAAACTCATTGTTCACATTTCAATTTCTAGCTCATGGTTCTTATTGAATAAAGGAGAAGGATTTGACAGGTGACAGTTTTGCAACCAAGCGGTAATATTGAAGAAAGGAGAAGGATTTCTCATGGCTCAATGGGTAAGCATCACCTCCTTATACACAAAATGAACCTTTCCTGGACTCTTAGGTTGACTCACAATGGGATTTGGAGTCAATTGTTTCTTAGGTTAACTCACAAAGGGGTTTTGGGCATTGTTTGATAGTATATTTCATCCCTAGGATGCTAGGGTGTTTAAACTAGAGATATTCACAATTTAACCATAATCAGACTTCATATCACAAGCTTATTCATAGGGATCATGCTCCACCAATGGGCTCAGGCTCCTCCAGAGATAGCATCAACATACATTTCACAATATTCAATCGAGATTCAAGTCCCTCCACAAATGATTTGGAGAGATATCACAACTACACAGACAACACAGTCTTCATCAACTCCACAAAACACACAAATTTGGCAGATTGGAAAGCAAGATTAGTTGGAAGATTGGTGAGCAAGATGCTCAAATTAGGGTTACACTTTAGACTTTAGATGCATGTCATGGATATTTATAAATTCACAAAATAATTACACTAGAAATCAGGTCAATGTGGACGAGTATTGGATGGCAGTGAATATGAGATATTTCTCCTCCCTTATATATGCAAGTAGGTGAGGGAGGATAACATAAAATAAGGACAAGTTTCCCTACAACTAACCAACATGGAGAACCCACGTGGAGCACTCTACAATCGAAGGTTGTGGATGTCAAACTAAGGTTTTTTCCAACCCCGGAAGTGATATTCCCTCCAAGTCAATATTGCGGGATCAATTACCCTCCTCCAATATGGTTTGGTCTCCAATAGGGTGTTACTCCTACACACCTCCTACACTCCCTCTTCCATTTTGTCTTGGTGTCCAAGTTACCTTGTGTAAGTCGTTGCTCTAATTGTGTGTCCAATGCGCTCTCATATACCCAATGCTACTCTGATATGTACCAATGTGGTCAGTAAGCTCCCATTCTCCTCCTCAATATGTGTGCTTGGGTCCATCACCAACCTCCATGAATTATGATATAATTTTATGGAAATTTAAGGTAATTTATTGCACACAAGCTTGTGGAGGAATTTTTTGGATGATGTTGGTGAAATGTTTTACAAGGAAAATGTGATGTCATATTGATATTTTGTGGCCAAAATAGTATAAAAAAAAAGCATACAAAATGGAAATTACTTGCATTGGAAAGATGCACATTCTAGAGAAAGAAGCATGAACTGACATGGGCATGTTTTCCTAGGACAAGGAGGTAGGTTTAACAAAGGCCATTGTACCCATAGGAGGGACATTTATTAGTGCAAATTCATGTTAACTTGTATAAATTTGGGAATTCAAACTTTTAATGTGATTTTGAAATTTCACTTCTCGCCAAAGGTTTCCCATATTCAATTCTTATAAATATTCAACCTTCGAATGATCTTGAATATAAATTATAGTATAAAACTATGGATGATATTTCACTTTGCATGAACCCCAATCCACTATGAATTGTAAGAGTAAGGATATCAAATGTATTCCAACAAGTTTTAGGTATTTTAGGAAAACTTTTCTAAAGCTAAACCATATTTGAAATCACTTTAATTATTGCACATTTACAATATTAAGTATTCCTTATTATATTTAAGTTGTTTGTCAAATAATTCAACAATTTCAACCCTTAATATGTCAAATTAGCATGAACAATGAGTTTTGAAAATTACTTAATCAAGAAGACAATGAAAGATGAAAATCAAATATGTAATTACCTTGGTGTTGGATAGATGAAAACTTCATATATGATTTTTTCATAATTAAGTACATGTACATCCCACAACTTTATCACAAAGAGGGTACAATTTTTCAACCTCCAAAACCCTTTCAAGGGAAATCATGAAAACCGTAGCCACTACCAAATATCTCCAACTAGAATGCACCAATATTAACAAGTCCTCCTTGGCATCAACAACAATATTGTGTCACACTAACTCTCCACATCATCATGGTTGTATTCCTCACGGTTTCACACCCTAGCCATGTTAAATCATATACGTATGTGGAAAGAAAAATATAGTGTTGGCCTCCAAATATACTTTTTTATCCTAGTGTTTGAATCATAAAACCCTAATTCTTCCACTCTTACATCATCATAAGCCTCAAGACTTCCATGTAGCATCAAGAATACAAAAACTCTATGATCATTTTCTAGCCTTACATGCCGTAAGAATAAATATCCAAAAACATACAAGGTGTTAAATATACTCTCCATGTCTTCTACTAGGGTAGAAAACTTAGTGTTACAACAAGAGACATAATAACCATCATCGGCAAGGGTGTATTCTTCTCTAGGGTTTACATGTATAACACAAACCTTAATCATCAAAAAAAAAATCCTAACATCACAAATGAGCAAGCTCTCCAAGAACATCTAAGACGTTTATCATCCCTTGTAATCTCCTAAGGTTTCCACATGAGCCCTAAGTCCCCAAGACAAGTACCATGAAGGGTACAAATGATGAATGAATATGAGATATTTATCCTCCATTATATATGAAAGTAGGTGAGCAAGGATAACATAAAATAAGGACAAGTTTCCCTACAAGTAACCATCATGGAGAACCCACATGGAGCACTCTACAATCCAGGATGTGCATGTCAAACTAGGGTTTTGTCCAACCCTGAAAGTGAGATTCCATCCAAGTCAAGATATTGGGATCAATTGCCCTCTTCCAAGATGGTTTGGTCTCCAATAGGGTGTTAGTTCTACACTCCATCTTCCATGGTGTGTTGGTGTACAAGTTCCCTTATGTAATTTGTTGCTCTAATTGTGTGTCCAATTCCCTCTCATATACCCAATGCTACTCTGATATGTACCAATGTGGTTAGTAACCTCCCATTTTCCTCTGCAATATATGTGCTTTGGTCCATCACCAACCTCCATGAAGTATGCTTCTTAACCCAAGAATCCTCAAGTGTCCAACATCCAAGCTACATATCACATGGATTGAAGCTCTAAGGGTTAAGTCCCCTTCTTCAAATACCTAATGTTCTTCCTCCTAGGTAGGAACCTCCATTGATTGAGCAACCAAATTCCCCATTGTGTGCACCTAATGGGTTAGTCAATATGTTGATCCAAGTAACAACCTCAAAAGTAGGGGTGCTCTACCAGAACTCTAACATAGAAAGATATGAAGACAAATAAATCTACCACATCCATTGCTTGAACCAAGTCAATAAGACCACGATTCACTTTCACTCATCTTATGCACCTCATTCCATAGTATTTAAGCATGTTTCATAGACACATATTCTTTTCACATTTGAATGAGTGTTGAAATGCTAGTGTTGGAGCTGAATGGTCTAGCCACAAAGCCTGGTTGTTATTTTAGACTCTTACATTTTACATTGACTGTATAAAATTTTGTTTATTATTGTGACTGCATGAACTTTTGGAACTTTTCTTACATTTAAAAACTTCATTTTTCTAACTAAATGAGCACGTATTTTAGTCTTGCATCCATTGGAAATAAAAGGCGGGCTCTTTATGGTCGGATTTTACCAATGTTGTTGGGGTTAGATCCGAACTATGAANGGAACTTTTCTTACATTTAAAAACTTCATTTTTCTAACTAAATGAGCACGTATTTTAGTCTTGCATCCATTGGAAATAAAAGGCGGGCTCTTTATGGTCGTATTTTGCCAATGTTGTTGGGGTTAGATCCGAACTGTGAATATGGAAAAGGAGCAAGTTGCAAGTGTCCAACATTCACTTCAAACTGCATTTCTTTCATTTTTGAAGTGTACACATCCTAGGGAAATGGCGGTATGAATTTATACATTTTTCTCTGTTACAATCTAGATTCATTTTTGAAGTGTACACATCCTAGGGAAATGGCGGTATGAATTTATACATTTTTCTCTGTTACAATCTAGATCAAATGACAAGACTGTTGTTTGCATCTTTTTCTGTAATTTTCATGTATATATTTTTTGAAAATTTAATGTCAAGTTTATTGTATCATCTTAGTGTAATAATTCAAATCATTTTCCACAATGGTAGGGATACACATTTTCTTTATAGAATGCATCGTTTCTTAAATTGTACCAGTATAAGAACCTGAATCACTCCATAGAAGAAATCTTGGACAAAACAATTTTTATTCTTTCTGCATGTCTTTATTTTGGAATAACCTTCTATAGACTAATGGTAATATGTTTCTAAGATGAAAAACATATTAACACATTCACAGTATTAAATTTAGCACATATATATGTGGACCAACACACAACTCACAAGATAGATCACACAATTTAATCAGAAATTGAAGAATGAAACAGTGCAAAAATGGCTTGCAACTATGAATTCTTTCATTAATAAAAAGTAATTAGATAATTAATTACAATGAAGTACAATGGATAAATAGAATCATGCAATTCAAATCCATGTGAGGAAATTCGAATTGGTTTGACTCTACTTAACTGAATGGTTAACTGACCTTGTCTAAATCATTATCGGAGTTCATAGGAGTTCAAAATCCAAGTTCTAGTGTCTAATTCAATGTTAACTAGTCTAACTGACTGAGGTAGGTGAGTAAATGGGGCTCACCTGCATGCAGCCATGCAATCCTAGCACTAACTGAGTAGAACTGAATTTAATAGACTAGAACTGAATGTAATTGACTCCTAACTAAGATTGACTAGTAACCAACTCAACTCAACTAATGGAGGTTGGTATCGACACTCCCAGTGGCTCCAAATTTGTAGGGATTGATCTAGGAGGATCCTAAACTGATGCATGCAAGTGAAATAAGTGGAAGTTGGACTCAATTAGTGTTCCCCACACTTTAGTAATTGGTACACGTGCCCCAATTAGGCCGAGTGGACCCAATGGTGCTAGTGACTAAAAAGAGACTAAAATGACTCCAAATTTAGACATAATTGACCAAATTGGACAAGGGAGGATTATAATCCTAACACCAACCCCCCTTGAATGCTAACTTGGACAACTTGTAGGCCCTGTTAACTAAGACCATATGTCACCTATTACAACACATAAAGTAACTGCTCAATACAAGGAGCTGGGGAAAAAACCAAATGGGAAAAATGCCCCCCCCCCCCCTCTAACTAAGTAGATAGAATCAGGATTCAAGTTTGAAAAACTTGGAATATGTTGTTGCAACCTTCATCTCTATGATGTAGCGAAGCAGCATGCATGATGTTCTGTGCACAACTATCATGGGGCTTGGCATGTAGACTTCTCCATCTTCTCCCAAAATGATGATGGAAGGAAGGAGGAATGTAACCTTTGACTCTTTCTGGATGAAGAGTTGTATGATCCACTCTATTCTTCTAAAGGCAGTGTAATTGATTATCCCTTTCCATGTCGCATACCATAGGGAGTTTGTTGCATCTCTCTGAAGGAGGTAAGATTGCATGGCATAGCGAAAGGTTCCTTGTCTTCTGAGTGTCAGATGGATTTCCAGTCATATTCCTAGATTACTGCTTGGGAGTAGGGACTAGATCTGGATCTGAATCACCCTGAATCTCAATCTCATAAACTGATATGTTGGTTCCACAATACTAGTGGAAACTGCAAAAGAAGTATATGGAATGTTTTTACCTTCCCTTTCAAGTGGTTGTTGAGAGTTCATTGGTTCTTAAAATGGCATGAAGTGTGAGAACTCATATGCCTTGGAGTCATGATTTACAGCACCCTTCACTATGATGTTCCCAGTAGACATATCTGTGATCTCCACTGAGTCAAGACCAAATATCACTCGCTTTGGAGAGCTAGTATGAGTCATCTGGTATAGAGATAACAAATTTGTAGCTAAGGTGGGAACATAAAGCACATCTTTGAACTTTCCATGCTCAAGCTTGATAGACCCCTTTCCTTTGGCTTGAATTTGATTGTTATTACCCATCAAAATACTGCAAGGAAGAGAATGATTCTCTGGATGCAACCATATGATTGGAAGCTCCAGAATCAACGAGGAAGGCATGTGTTGTTGAGCAGCTAGCCTTCAGTCCATGGCATGTCTCTTCGTGTTCTTTAGTTTCTTCTCTATGGTCAGCCTTCCTTATGCTAGAAGGTACAATAATGTTATGTTTCTTCAGAAGAAGAGCCATCTCGTCAATTGTTCTTCTCATACAGGATCTTCTTGGATTAAAGCCCCTTCCACTGTAAGAACAGAGGGTCTTTCCTTTGCCATTCTTCTTGCTTCTCTTCTAACTTGAAGGCTCATTTGACTGCTCTTTCTCCATAGGAGACTCATCCTTTTGCTTCCCTTTATCATTTTCTACCTTAGGTCCTCCTGCAACTAGTGCTTGATCTCTGGAAGATCGAATGATCCCCATTTGGATCAACTTGTCATGCTCCTGAGAGAGATATTCAGTGAAGGAATTAAGAGTAGGCATCCTCCAATTTGGAGTAGTGAGATTCACTGAATTAAATGTTGGTACAAAGACTAAGTATTCTACACCAAGTTTTGAGAGAATGGCAAGGATGAGTTGATCATCCTCCTTCTCAACCTTGCAGAGCTTCAACTAGAACACTAGGTGCTTGAATTTTGTGAATAATTCATTCATTGTTTTGAAGTTGGATGGATGAAGAGAAATCAGCTCATTCTCTAGCTGATAGATCCTCAGGACATCCTTCTTATCAAACAAGGAATAAATATTATCCCAAACCTGCTTGGGAGTATTCAATCCATTGATGTGGAAGAGAATATCTTGATATTTTTAGAGGCACAAGAATCCATATGCTTCATCAAGCATATTCCAGTACTTCTTTTTGTCAACATAATGTACTTCCTCTACCTCTATCTCCATTGTGAGTTTGAAGAGTCTTTTGTATCGAAGTTGCATCTCCATGTCCTCCTTCCACTGGTGGTAGTTGAAAGGAGTGAGAATCTCCATTGGAGGGTCCATTTCAAATGCAATGAAGGAGACTGATTTGTTGTAGTGAATGCAGTGAAGGAGACTGAGATGCTTGTAGAAAATTCAGTGAAGGAGACTGATAAACCTATAAATCACACAATCAAATAGACAAAATAAGGTCAACAGCCTACACTTTTGGAATTTTCATCACACCTAGCCTAGTTTATCAAGCAATGTTGATCAACAATTCCTTTACTTGGGATATTAAGTGGTAAATTCTCCGATTCTAGTGCAGTACTGGAAGGAGCAATTTTGCTCAAAAAAAAATTTGATCCAAGTATGAATCTATAGTAGGAGAAGTGCCTTGTCCTTCTAAGGCTCTGATACCATATTAAATTGAGCACATAGATCTATGGACCAACACATAACTCACAATATATATCACACATTTTACTCAGAAATTGAAGAATGAAACAGTGCAAAAATGGCTTGCAACTGTGAATTCTTTCATTAATCAAAAGTAATTAGATAATTAATTATAATGAAGTACAATGGCTAAATAGCCTCATGCAATTTTAATCCATGTGAGGAAATTTGAATTGGTTTGACTCTACTTGACTGAATGGTTAACTGAACTTGTCTAAATCATTATTGGAGTTCATCGAAGTTCAAAATACAAGCTCTAGTGTCTAATTCAATGTTAACTAGTCTACCTAACTGAGGTAGGTGAGTAAATGGGCCTCACCTGCATGCAGCCATGCAATCCTAGCGCTAATTGAGTAGAACTGAGTGTAACAGGATAGAACTAAATGTAACTTACTCCTAACTGAGCTTGACTAGTCACCAACTCAACTCAACTAATGGAGGTTGGTATCGACACTCCCAGTGGCTCCTAATTTATAGGGATTGATCTATAAGGTTCCTAAACTGGTGCATGCAAATGCAATCAGTGGTAGTTGGACTCAATTAGTGTTCCCAAACTTTAGTAACTGGTACATGTGCCCCAATTAGGCTAAGTGGACCCAATGGTGCTAGTGAATAAAAATAGACTGAAAGGACTTCGTATTTAGACATAATTGACCAAATTGGACAAGGAAGGATTATAATCCTAACACACATTATTTTATTCCTCACAGTATTCAATCACCCTTACTTTCATGGGGCTGATGCGAATGCACCCTTAGCCAATCCAATGACCTACTAAGTACACCTTTATATTCCTAGAAGCACACATAAACTTCTTCAAGTATAATTGATTTTCCATATGTGACTCGAGTACCCATACCAAGTGATCCTTGTGCTCATCCATGATTTTGTTGAATATCACAATGCCATCTATCTAGATGACCATGAACCTATCCAAGAAATGCCTAAACACTTCAGTCATCAATGTACTGAAGGTTTCCATTGCAATGCACAAATTGAACAATGTGACAGGGAACTCAAAGATGCCATACTTTGTCATACAAGTTTTCTTTGTCGCCTCCCCTTCTAAAATTATAACTTGGTAATATCCTTGACATAAATCCAATTTGGAAAAAACCTTTAACTTATGAAAACAATATCTTCCTAAGGGAAAGAGATACTTGTTCTTGATTGTTTGTTTGTTCAAGATCCTATACTCCAAGCACAATCTGAGTTATGGGGTGTCTTTCTTCATTTGGAAGAGGATCAATGCACCATAAGGGGACCGTGAAGTTTTGATAAATCATACCTCTATTAACTCATATAATTACATATTCTTCTTAATATCCTTCAACTTTTCAATATAAACTATTGCTTTGAATTAAGTTTCTAGAACTCAAAAATAAATATTTTTTTTACCTTATTTGGGTGAAAGTCACCCCACCTTGTGGCCTATGTAGAAATTTCATATGCCACTTGAAGGCCTTACCTCATGAGTTTTTTGAAAACTATACTATCTTTGTTGTTGTGGTAGTACCCTTAATGTTCTATATATCCTAGCCGCAATAAACCAATATTTATTTTAACCATCTTCACCTTTATCTGAGAACTTATGTAATCTCAATGTAGATTCACCTTATGTTCCCACCATATTACTAATGCTTACATTTCTTTAACACTATAAACATGACTAACTTGTCCTTTTTTTACAATTATATTTGCATTCATGTTTGTCATGATCATCCACACTATATGTATGATAGATTTTTTTATCTAAACATTTTGATTCATTATATATTTCACATTTGTAGCTTGCACGTCATAGATATGTCCTTTCTTTCCTTTTCTGATTGTCATGGCCCTAATTATCTTAGAAACATATTATCTTAACATGCCTATTGTAGAGAGTGCACCTACAAGAGTGCCTAATGCTACTCTGAAGCATATAGTAAGTTAAACTAATAGATACACAAGAAATACTCGATCAAGTAATGTATGAAGAAATTACTAAAAGATGCAGCTTCAAAGAAATGACAAGGAAACAAATACAAATGAAAGAATGCATGCGCGCATTTCATGAATAAATAATATAGAACCAAGATAACCACAACAATCATTAGGGTAGAGACAATTCTATGAATCTCTTATTCATTTCTGTCTTATTTACTATTACACATGTGATCAATTGAGATAGAGATATGATGAACAACATACGATGATGTTTCCTTCATTCTTGAATATCAATGATAACTCAATTGAAAATGGGGCGCCTCTTTATAATTTATACATAGAGGATCACATATACAACAGTTGGGGACACAATTGTTCACCCAACCAATTAGGACTTCCTAATCAGAGTTTCCTAATGATGATTTATAACAATGATATTCTTACTTAACTCATGACCCAACATAAATTAATAAGAAATCACATCATTGACACAAATATATAGATCGCTAAAAAACAAAATTGATCACAGAATGTTGCATCCTGGTGACCAATTTATAGATAAGATATAAGGCATGCCCATATAAAATGGGAGGGATCCAAGGAAGATAATTT
>LPNX010555939.1:0-14107 GCA_001517045.1 Pseudotsuga menziesii | reverse complement strand
ACACGTAATCAGATGATCTACTTAATGTAGAAAAAATAAATTATGGATGCTACATTCCATTGTATTATTTTTCATTTGAGTGCTCTTTGGTGTCTCCTTAGCCATTATAACCATTGATAGAGACTCATTGGAAACTATACCAAGAATATAAAATTTTAATCCTTAATTACATTGTTATACACCTGACTGCCACCTCTCCGTCCGAGTGTTGATATCCCTCATGTCGGCACACAAAAGGACACTTATGGATACAGGTTTGCCCAAAACACTATAGCTTGGCTTGTCACGAAATACATTCTCCCTTCATCCAGCTAGTTACTTTTCCATTTTTCCATGTTAAGATGTATTCGCGACTTTCCTCATATACAACTCGCACATCATTCGCGAGTCTCGGGTGTAGAAAGTCGCGTATATATGTATTCGCGGGTTGCCTTTATACTAAGTCACAAATCATTCATGGGTTTCCCTTCTACACACCCGCGAATGTGTCTCTTAACATTAAAACATAAAAACATGCGCTGATTGGAGATTAGTTAAGTCATTTTACTTAATCTCCCTAATTGCTACAACTTCCCCAACCTTCGAGAACAGCGTTATTTCACACATATAAATACAGGCCTTGGGGAGGTTGTTAGACACATATACTTGGAGAGCAAAGTTATGCTAGTGGATTGTAGAAAGAAGTCTTTGGAGCAGTGGAACTCAGAATCCTTTGGTTGCAGAGGAGCCCTTGTCTTAGATGTTTGGTTGTAATCTGAACTCTTTCCATTATTGATAATAAAGAGATTACTTCTTCCATATGTGTTTCATGTATTGTGGATTGATAAATGTTTATGCATCTTATATATGATTTATCTAACCTGCATTTATATATATGAATCATCTTGTATCTGGAAGTGTGTTTCTTGACAGGTGAAAGAGGAGCAACCTTGAAGACTTTGGAGAAGAAGCAGAGCGGAAGAGGATAAGCAAGGATCAACCTTCGTTAATCAAGTAAGTCCTTCTCACCCTCCTATTTCCTATTCTGCACTCTGAAAGTCAATTGTCTGCAAGTTGATTGAGTATGTTGGTAACCCCGACCTTAGGTTATTAGGTGTGTAATCATGTACAACAGAACTGGCGACTCCGCTGGGGAAGCCTAGACTGCTGTAGGTCATTTCTGTCCTCCCGACCAGTGTTTGCTTGGAAGTCTGTTTGTGATTTTTATCCTGGCTCTTACTTACTTCAGCATTTGAAAGTCTTAGGGTTTTTTCTTGTTTTTAAGAAAAATTTTATACCCATTCGCGGGTTGTTCGTCTGAATAGTCGTGAATATTGGTTTGCATTCGTGGGTTTCTTCAATAGACAGTCGCGAATCATTCGCGACTTGCCCTTATAGACAGTCGCCAATACTCCTGGAAGTAGAGATTTTTGAGTTGAGGTTTGCTTGTTCCTTTCTTGCTATAATCCCTGTTTTCTGAGAGGATTTTCTTTAAGAATGCTGTAGATTTTGCTTGATTGCATCAGGTGATCACATCTTAGTGCTTTTCGAAATCCCTTGAGTCTCTTGTGCTTGGTTTATTTACTATTTGCATCCTGAAGTATTTGGCCTGTTTGGGTTGTTGGTTAAAGTGTCTTAGTCCAAATCAGTGATCAGGGTCTTGGGCTGTGTTTTTCCAGTCTGCCTTGTGACAGTTGCTGGTTTTCACTTGCCTTTCTAAGTCTGCAGTGATATTTGTCATTGTTTGCACCCAAGATATGGTTCCTAGCCTGCTTTTCTTGCTGGTCTTTTGGTTCTGTCAGCCTGTTTGCTTCAGTTTGTGGATTTTATATAGTTTATAAGTGTCAAGTTTGCTCAAGTATAGTGCATTGTAGATGCATAGTAGATTTTTGAGTATTTTTAAACGTGAAAAAAAAAACATTGCTAATCTTTTGCATTGTGATTTTTGCATAAGTAGTGTTGTTTCATTTTAAAAATATAATCTCAAAATATACAAAAATATATAGGCTTAGTTTCTCTTATCATTGCATTCAGTTCATCATTACATATTTGAAAAAATGAAAAGAAATTTATTTTATAGTAGTAGTTTGCTTTGAATACACCTTTACTTTCATTTATTTCTTGCTCAGTCAAAACACCATACAATATACCACTTCCATTTCCTCTTGAGTAAGAAACAACCCTCTAAAATAAATGCATAAATTAAAATTTACTAGTAAGTTTTATTTTTTAGGGGCCTTTCACCTACTAGCTTTGGCTAGACTTGTGGGCTAGGGAGTGTAAACTTCCCACAAGTTATAAACTCAAATGTAGTGGACCTTTATTTAGGTAAATCCTTGACTCTATCACTGTATCTGGGAAGCTCCTCTCAAATGGGAGTTAAGCACTAGGCCGCGTGGAGGATTGGACAGAGGAGATAACCCTCCGAATCCTTGTCAAATCATAACCCAGGACTTTTGCGCATCTGGGGATTCTATCCTAGACAGAGTTACAGGCTCAGCTACCTTGCCCATGTGTACGAGTTTGGCTGACGACTGTACCCACAGACTGTTGGTATTGCCAAGGTAGCCTTTAGTCTCTTGTCTTTTAGGGTTCATACCTAGGTAAACCAGAAGGTTATTTCTGGTTCACCTTGAACGGGCTTGGAAGGTAACCCTTGTGGAAAGTGTAGGAGGGCGGTGGGTGATTCCTCTGCTTGTTCCTAAGAACCACCTCAAGGACGCCAAGTAATCGTTCATCAGCTTTCTTCAGGAAAGTATATCTTTATACCCTGGTTTGATTGCTTGAGACTTTAGGATCTTTTTAGTGTATGCTCTGTGGATTTGATTGTGTTTAGTTGCCCTTAGGGTGTGATTAGTCAAATTTTTAATTTTGGAGGACCAACTTGTTAGAAGGTCAAGAAGGTTGAGAAACCTTCCTCCTCTCACCACATTGGAGCCTCCGCCTTTACCCCAAAGGCGGAGATTAGACACAGACGGTTCTTTTGAACCAGTAGGGATAAGTGAGGTTCTTGGTGAACCGGAACTGATAGCTAACTGCTTTGATTTTGACACAGTCGAGATAGAAGAATTGCAGACTAACGAGTTTGCAAGAAATTTTAACACCCCCTTGACTGATTTGAACGATCCAGTGATCGTGTAGGTTAGGCCTTTTGATTCACCAGTGTTAGGTGTCCCTTTGGGTAGAGTCATGTATTTTGCGGAAGAAAGTCCGTTTGTCTTCACCTCAACCCTTCCGGTTGAAGGGGTACTACCTCCCTCGGTGAGTGCCCCTAGATCTAATTTACCTTCTACACCCTTAACTCCAACAAGCTGGGTGGTTCAACCACCAGTTCACTCGAACATAGGAGGTATTTCTGGTGATATGGTTACTGGGATCCCCAGTATACCTACAATTCCTTCTTCCTTCCCTTACACTACCCAGAATGGTCCGGTAGGATCCTCGGCCTTTGTCCAAGGATTCCCTTGGAATGGGGGGCACATTCCCCCATCTAGTCCATACATAGGTCCATCTCCTTCATATGTAGGAGTGCAGTTTGGGAGAAACACCTCTTACGGGAAAAGCTTCCAAACCCCTATTTTGATCCCATACACAAGCTCTCCCTTTTCTTTGTTTAGCAGAGGGATACCTGCTCCAGTCTTTCAGACCCCAGCTTCTATGGGGATGGCCCGAACCACTTACACTGCACCTCCCACCCAAAATCCTGTGGCCTACAGATGGAATCCATTTCAAAGCAACATTCCCACTTCACAACCGGTGTCATGGGGCAACACCACTTTTACCTATGGGCATTCGGGGGCAGGACCCTCTAATCCCCAATCTAGCACATCTACTGCACCGGTTAGGCCCAAACTTCCTTTTGGGGAACTTTGAGCTTTCTAGACTTATCAAAATTGATGAATGACCCGGTGAGGCATGACCCCTTGTGGCCACCTGTTCCCACCAAATTGCCCTCGAACATCCCTAAGTTCGAAGGTAAAGCTGGTGAAGATCCTGGGGCTCATGCCACCACCTTCCATTTATGGTGTTCTTCCAATTCATTGAATGAAGATTTAGTGAGATTGAGGCTGTTCCAGAGGACCTTGACAGGCACTATGGCAAAATGGTACATTGAGCTGCCTTCTGCTGCTTTTAGTAGTTTCTGGGACTTGGCTAGTGCTTTCCTTAGCCACTTTCAGCTTCTGGTCTGATATGATTTCAGAACGGACTTGTTGTCTACCTTTAAACAAAACAAGGCTACCCACATCTCAGATCATATTCAAGAGTGGAGGAGGTGAAAGAGCCTTATCAAAGCCACCATCCCTCTTGAGTTTCTATTAGAGTGGTTCCTTAAGTCATTGTTGCCATACATATCTAAGGATATTTCCACATCAGGAGTGACTAGTGAAGAAGAATCCATACTCAGGGCCCAGTAGTTGGACTTGATTTATTCACAGTCTGGGATTTTATATGAAATCATCCCTGAGGCACCAAGGCCTTCGCATGAGGCCGAGAAACCCAAGCCTGGACCCCATGCCAATGGTGTGGTTGGGTCCGTGAACTCTCCCACCGTAGAGTCTTTGACAAAACAACTTCTCCAATTGTCTATCAAATAGTCTACAGCGGAGGTAGAAAAGGCTGCCCCCTCCCCCCAAAGTGAAAATGTTTTTGCACAAACCTCTCAGAAGGGAAATTAGCAGCCCGACGGGAAGAAGAAGAAAGGTAAAAAGGGAGAGGGAAACCAAAATCAAAACAATCCAAAGCCCGCAAACAATGCTGATAGGGGCAAAAAAGAAAAGAAGAAAGTCAAGTTCCCTTGTAATTTGTGCCAAGGGAACCACCTTACTCATCTTTGTCCCTTGTGGAACAAGCTCAGAAGCTGCTCCAAGCTCAACCACCGGTTGTCCTGAAGGATCCTTTTCCCCAAGGGCAAAACTCTGCTTCAGCTTCTACCGTAGCAGGGGGCACTCAAGCTACCCCTGACCCCAATTATATCAACATGGTTAGATCCTCGATTTTGTTGCAAACCAAGAACAAAAACTATGAGAAAGAGACTCTAGAGACGGGTAAAGCTGTAGGTGAACCTTCCAACCCGCTCACAATAGAGAAACCTGCGGAAATAATGCCAAAGATACCCAAAGGTGTCTTTAAGAAGACTTTGCATAACCCAAATGCTAGGGCTGATTCCAACTACTATGTGGTTGGAGACTTGGCCCAGACCCCGTTTGCAATGTCAGCTTTGGAGGTGCTACAGAGTTGTCCCACTCAGCGGGATGCCCTCTTAGCAGCTTTAGGTAGCATGGACTCTTCGAGTCTCACAGCGAAATTTCATCTATCTGATGTCAAAATTCACCTCCCTTACCATGTAGCCCTATCAATAGATGTCATCCATGATGGTAAGACTATTGGAAGAGCAGTTGTTGATGAGGGAGCCTCTACATGTGTTATGTCCCTGGCCTATTGGAAAGCTCTTGGATCCCCAAAGCTGGTCCCATCAAACACTTTACTTACTACTTTTGATGGAAGGTCTTTCCGTCCACATGGTATCTTGCAGGATTTTGAGATTAAGTTGGCAGGAAAAGCAGTGTCTGTTGAAGTAGAAGTGATTGACGCTCCCTTGGACTACAATTTGCTTCTGGGAAGGAATTGGACTTATGCAATGTCTGCTATTGCATCGGCTGTCTTTCGCGTCGTGGTTTTTCCACATGAGGGAAAGGTGGTTACTGTTGACCAACTTGATTTTACCCGAAAAGGCCGTTTAGAGTCTAAGGATTCCACTGTGCCATTGGTTGATCAGGCCAAACCTGCTGCACAGAGCTTGGGGGCTGGAATGTATGCATCATTGATGGGCACATTTGATTTTCCAGCCCCAGTTAACTATATCGGTTCTACTAGTGTGGGGAAGTCTATCACTACGGTGGGCGATAGGACTGATCCTTGGGTTCTCCCAACTCCCCAGGAACTGGAAGTGCCCTTATCGGCATTGGAGGTGGCATATCAATCTATTACCCAAACCACTATTGATCCCATTCCAGATCCTCTTACAGTCTCGAAAGATCTGGAAGAAGTCTATTTGCCTGCATGGGCAGAAAAATATTTACATTCCATAGATTGCTTAGACACCATTTTACCTTCCGATGAAGCTATTCTGGAAGCTATGTGTGGACGTGATAAGATATGTGAGGATCTTCATCATCGATCTTATTTTCTTCCAAAGCTAAGCAAGATAGAAAACCAAGAGTTTCATGTGAGACTGTCAGATGATGTTGATACACCTATCAACCCTTTACCTAGGGAAGGAGTGTTTTCCAAGGGGAATATGGAAAACATTTCCCCCACTATACCTATCAACATCTCTGTAAACCCAATTGTCATGGAAAATATCTATATAGGTGCAAACTACTCTCCGGAGGAGATTGCCATTTATACTGCCCTTTTTAAGGAATTCTGCGATATCATTGCCTGGTCATATGAGGAGATGCCAGGCATAGATCCATCTATTGTTCAACATGAAATCCAAACTTATCCTGATGCCAAGCCAGTTCGACAAAAATTGAGACCCGTGAACCCGCGTAAAGCGGCGGTTGTGAAGGCAGAGGTTGAAAAGTTGTTGAAAGCAGGTTTCATATATCCCATAGCTTTTACTGAATGGGTGTCCAACCCTGTTCCTGTTGATAAAAATCAAGGGACTATTCACGTTTGTACAGACTTTAGAGACCTTAACAAAGCCTATCCTAAGGACAACTACCCCACACCATTTATTGATCAGATCATAGATGCGTGTGCGGGGAGTGAGGTGTTTTCGTTTATGGATGGTTTCTCCGGCTACAATCAAATCCAAATCAAACCAGAAGACCACCATAAAACTACTTTCATTTGCCCTTGGGGTACATTCACGTATAAGAAAATGCCCTTTGGATTGAAAAATGCTAGGGAAACCTTTCAACGAGCCATGAACTTTGCTTTTCACGACATTAAATCCATTGTCGAGCCATACCTTGATGATCTTCCCGCACATTCTCGCAAGAGGATCCAACATCCAGATCATTTACGGTTAATCTTTGAGAGATGCAGATACTATAAAATTTGCTTGAATCCCCACAAGTGTGTATTCTGCGTCAAGTCAGGAAGATTGCTTGGATTCATTGTCTCTAGTAGAGGCATTCAGGTGGATCCTTTAAAAGTTGAGGCTATTGTAAATATGCCTCCTCCTCGTTCTCTCACGAAACTTCAGAGTCTGCAAGGAAAGTCTAACTTCCTTCGATGTTTTATCGTTAATTATGCCAAGATCACTAAAGGTTTCATGCGCCTGCTCAAGTAGGACACCTCATTTGTATGCGATGAAACTGCACAACTCGCGTTTGAGGCATTGAAAAAAGCCTTGTTGTCGGCTCCCTTATTACGCCCACCAGATTATTCTAGGGATTTTATATTGTATCTGGTCGTGTCGGAGTCGACCATTGGGGTAGTACTAGTCCAAGTGGACGATAAGCTCGTTGAGCATGTCATTTATTACCTTAGCCGTGCTTTGGCTGGACCTGAGCTTAGATACTCCCACATCGAGAAGTTAGCCTTAGCAGCTGTTTATGCTGTACAGAGGTTACGGCACTACATTTTACTGAGGACCACTACTGTAGTGGTGGATGTAAATACTTTCCAATATGTTTTATCCCGACGGATTGTTGGGGGAAAATTCAACAAATGGATAGTCATTCTCTAGGATTTTGACCTAGATTTCCAGTCCGCTAGGTCCAAAAAGTCCTTAGTTTTTGTTGAGCTTATAGCAGAATTTCCCACTGAAGGAGATGTAGTGATTGAGGATGACTCATTCCCAGATGAGCACATCTTCCTGATAGCCACCTCTGATCCTTGGTACAGAGATATTCTTATATATCTCCAGACTTTTAAGTATCCTGCCACTTCCTCTAGGGAGGAACGACGTAAGTTACACCTTCATGCCAAGAACTACCTCATTATAGGAGAGACATTATATCGATGAGGGGTAGATTCCATCTTGTGTCGCTGCCTTACTCATGAGGAAGCAGAGATTGTCCTAAATTATTCTTATAGTGGAGCGTGTGGGAGTCATTTATCTGGGTTAGCAATGGCCCAGAAGATATTACGTGTCGGTTATTTATGGCCCGCCATCTTTAAAGATTGTGTGGAAGCAGTAAAGCGTTGTCATCCATGTCAGCTTTACACCAGGAAAATGCGGTCACATCCTGCTCCGTTATTTCCCGTTGTCTCGGTATGCCCCTTCATGAAATGGGGGATTGATTACATGACATGCAACCCAGCCTCGGCTAGGGGGCATAAATACATCATTGTCGCTGTTGACTATTTTACAAATGGGCAGAGGAAATGCCTACTTTCAAAGACAACGGGGAAACAGCAGCTTTCTTCATATTTAATCAAATTATTGCTAGGTTTGGTATTCCCAAAGTGATTGTCACTGACCATGGAAGTCATTTTAAAAATAACATGATGACAGAACTGACCACCATGCTTGGATTCCGACAAGAACATTCTTCTCCGTACTATCCACAATCAAATGGTCAGGTTGAGGCTGTAAACAAGACTTTAAAAACTATCCTTAAACGTACTATTGATGCAGCCCACTCCAATTGGCACATCATGTTATATCCGGCTCTTTGGGCTTATCAAACCAATGTAAAGACTGCTATGGGTTTTTCCCCCTTCCAACTCGTTCATGGGGTGGAAGCTATTACGCCGATTGAATGCGAAATCCCATCCTTGCAAATAGCTATTCATGTGCTACCTGATACGACTGAGATTGAGGAATGGTTGCTCCATTTAGAACACCTTGATGAGAAACATAGAGATGCGTTGACTGCAAATTAGGCTCATAAGAATAGGGTTAAATCTCAATATGATAAATCGATCAAACCTAGGGTTTTCTCTATGGGGAACTTGTCTTGCTTTGGGACCAAGATAAAGAACCTCTGGGGGCAGGAAAATTCAAGGCTATGTGGTTAGGACCCTATGTCATGTCGAAAGTATTGAGTAAAGGTGCATATGAATTAGTTGATTATGATGGGAATGAGCTGCCTGAGCCTAGAAATGGACTCTACCTGAAGAAGTACTATGCTTAGGCTTAGCACTTTTTCTTGTATATTAGTGTATGTATTTTTATGTAGATTAGGTTGTCAGTTTTGTTTTTTATACTATCTACTGGTTTTTGCAGATGTAGTCCGAGATGTATGTAGGTTTTGCTGATGGCACCAGCCGTCACACCTGTAACCTGGCTTCGGCAGCATGGGTTATCTATTCTCCCTCAGGACAGCTTGTTGCCGCGGGAGGCTCTTTTCTAGGTCATGATTCTAATAATGTTGCTGAGTATAGGGCTATAATTGAGCTCCTATGGGATGCTTTGTCATGAGGCATCACCCAGCTTGAGGTCCATTTGGATTCTCAGTTGGTTGTTTCCCAGCTCAATCGAGCTTATCAGGTGTGTAATCCTATCTTATTAAGTCAGTTTATGCACATTCATTTACTGGAAAGACATTTTGAAGTTATTACTTTCAATCATATTCCATGAAACCAAAATTCATTGACTGATGCATATGCTAATTACATTTTGGATTGGCATCTCACACACATTTTATAAATTATACAGCAAACATATAAGAAACACTTGTAAATAAACTGACAACAAAACACAAATATATATATATATATATGTAAAATATCAGTCATAGATAGGTCGAGTCTGATCCGTAGATCCCGTCATATACAAAATATACAAAACTGTGGATCATAATCCATCAAAATGCCCTAGTTCTAAGCCTGGCCATCCTGGCCACTAGGACCTCCTTGGTCCCCATGATCTCTATGCATCCTGGCTTCCTCAGCCTCCTCGGCTTCGGCAGCCTCCACCTCATCCTTGTATACAAGTACTGCTCTAGCTACTCGCCTAAACAGACATAGCCAGATTGGTGGAACCCCTACTACAAACTCCTGCATGGCTGTAGGTATGTGCTCAATCCGTATCGTAGGTACTCGCTGGGTCAGCCTGGCTAGCTTCCCCTCTAGTACCTGAACCAATCCTGGGTCTCCCCCTACAACCGGCCGCACGAACATACGAGGATGCCCTTTAGGGAGGACTGGTCCAATATCTGCATTTTGACATATTTATCAGATTAAGACTTGTACATGTATATATCTATCATTTGAAAAATTCATAAAAATTTGATAGTGATAAAAAATTAAAAATCACTTACCCATCTCGCCCCATATTCCTCCTGGAGGGAGGACTAGGTCGGGGTCACCTCGGAAGTCCAACCCGACGTATGGAAACTGCTCCAGCGCCGGCAATTGTCGTTCCCACCATGTGTAAAATTCATCATCATACACGCTGTGTACCACATCTCCTCCTCCTTGACGAAGGAAGATGTCTCCCCATCGGCTCAGCCTAGGCTGGCGAGGAGATCTGACCTGTAGTGGTATAGCAGGGCTCATGGCTGGTACTCTCTCAAAGAAGAACGCTACTAGTATGCTCGCATAGCCAAAATTCTTGCGTCTTCCCCTCTTGCAGTTGGATAGTTGTCTCCTCATAATGGGGGCAACTCTCGAGCACCAATCATAGAGAGCACCTCTAAAGCAATCAACTGCCACCCTCATCTGATTCTTGGTGGCCATATGTAACCCTGATGATCCTGCAAGTCTCACAATGGTACTAGCTAGTACCTAGAGAGTAAAATGCTGGATGTCTGCAATAAGAATGTTGTTGCCCTTCTTCTGAGTACCTGGTGTACAGAATATGTCTACATAGTTTTGGACACTTAAGGGGTCACCACCCCTTCCAGTGCCCTCCAAGTTCACTGGTGCCCCCCATTGTGACAACCCGGTAATGAAATATATATCTTCCACGGTAAGCTCTAAGGTCTCACCCTGAAGATTGAACATCCCCAACTCATGGTCCCAGTAATTGACCATGAATTCCAGTATGCGGACATTGGCCTGCATGGGCGAGGTACAAAAGAACTTCAGTAATCCACAAGTTCTCAATGCTTGTATGGTGGGCACAGTTTGGAGCGTCGCATGATCCATTATTTCATGCTCCCTCTCCCTCCACTCCAGAACCATATTTTTCCTGGCAAATATCAATAATTGGATTCAGTATTTCATAATAAAAATTTAAAAATTTTGACTATTTTTAAAGTTTTCCCCCATAGCGCAGCATTCACGACTATCTATTTAGACAGGTCATGAGTCATTCGTTGCTCTCCTGTTGGACAACCTGCGAATGAAACGCGTATTCGCGACTCTCGCGCTTAGCAACCCGTGAATGCACATTGCTATATTTTGGGACACTGATAAATACTGTATTCACCATTAAAATTAATATTTATTTTGATCAAATTGACGAGCTTAGGGTGTAGAATTACCTGAAGCTGACGGATTCTGATTCTGATGGTCCAATTGTCCAAGGCGATCAATCAACGGTAGAGGGTAAATCTTTCCTTTTTGGTTCAAAAAGTTCAAATGGTGAGAAATGTTTTAATTTTCAAGCTATTTATAGAAATAATATTTCATAAAGTGAGTCTTTTTATATAGTTTGAAATGTCAATTAACTAATATCACCCTCTTTGTACCTTGGAACAGGTTTATCAATTTTTACGAAGTGTTGATGCTTCTATAGGGTGGTTTTTGCTATTTCCAACACATGTTGGCATCTTATCACTCCACATTAACCTTAGTCTTCAACATTTTGCCATGGACTATGGTATTCTAAGCCATTAGTCCCTTGTCTCTACCATTGTTCTTCCGTGGCTAGGGCCCTTATTCCATGAGTATCATCCTTATATGCCTTTGCCATCCTTTGATGCTCATGCCGTCACTGTTTCAGGTTCAAGGGGTGTCCTCTTAGCTATTTTTCATGCTAAATAGAGCTTCTTATGAATCTCTTTGTACAAGCTATCCCTTTATAGGACTCCCCACCCTTATGGAGTTTCTTTAGGCCTAGGTCTGACTCCTCAAAACAGACTTGACTGCCGAGTTATCTCGTCCATCAAGCTCGTTAAGAATATGTGAACGGGAATCCTCATAGGTGGTAGGTTATCTCTTTCTAGGACCATGTGGAATAATACAAGAAAGGATCACTCTCTTTTATTTGGAATTGAGAAGAGTATTATCACTTTTCCGGACCTGAGGGACTAAATTTACGGAAAAGGAACACCCTGTTTGAGCTTAGTTTTCTCTTTTTCGTGCTCTGGACCTAAACATGAAAAAGATTCTGAGTGTACTTTGTGTCTTTGTCATGCTCGTTAAACACTCAAGAACAAAGCAACGAGTTTATTGTTGTAAGCCCCATTTCTCGTAACCAAATGGATCTTTCTGAGTGATCTTGCTTTCCTTCACACTTGTAAAACTCAAGCTATTTTATGCTATTCTGGAAGGAGCATTGTGTAGGTGGTAATTTAACCTTTTTCGGACCTTCCTGACTAAATACGAAAAAGGTTCACCTTTTCTTCCTCGGAAGTTAAGAGAATTCTTCTATGGTTTGTTTTATACTTTTTCGGCCTCAGGAGACTGAATTGGACGAAAAAGGACCCCCCCTAGAGTCTTCTTTGGCATTTTCAGACCCTCTAAATGTGAAAATACCGAATGAGCATGTACTAGTTCAGGATCATTAAATCCATGAATCAGTGACACTATCAAGAATTATTTTCCCATCTCTTCAAGCTTGTTAAAAAATTAAGAGGGAACCGAGTTGACTTTCCTGGACTCGTTAAAACTTCACAGGGAAGGTAAGGAAGAAGTTTTCTCTTGTTTTCAGTAATGGCGGCATGTCATCCTTGAACATAGCACTCTTTGATTTCCGATATCCATGTTTCAGTGTACACCTTTGTTCAGCTATCACCTTGAGTTTTTGAATCCTCCTCTTGTCCATTATACCTGGGGAATCTGATCATGTCTCCTACATGACAGATAGGTCTTGTTGTTCTATCTATCTGTTATACACTGCCTTGGGTCATCTCTGTGTTGTGCTCACTGTTCAAGGATTCTTCCCAATGTTTGATCTATAGCCTAATCCCATCACTGTTATATATGTTATCCATTCACTTGTGTCTCCCTTCTTTTGCCCAGTTCCTAGTCACTCTTGTGATCTGTTGGAGGATCTATTGCCTTCCTTATCACAGCATGGTTCCATTTCAGCACTTCCTGATGGCGACGAACTAGATTTTTGACGATCGTACCTCTGGATTCACTTTCATCATTGGTGAACTCCTTTGCTTCAGTTGTCAATTATCACCTATTGATTGACAAACTATTGAATCCTCTCCATGTTCGAATTCAGCTTACCCTTATTCACATGGCTTGGATTGTACTGGTTCTTTGGGATACTTTATGAAGACCTTAGTTCCCCACTTTGGACTAAGTTGCGCAAGATTATGTTCCTTTCATCCACAGAGCTCCCAGATATTTGAAGACTCATCATTATTGTATATTGTGGCTTCGCTCCACCTTTGTAATATACATGGTTTTTCCCATATCATAGGATGTACTCAAATATTGTAAAGGAGCTAGTGTTCCAGTAAATTGAACATAGCATCCTCAGATGTAACTTTGTATATGACATTATTATGTATTTGTTTCAGGCACTCTCTCTGCTCCATTGGATTTCTGAGTTCTCCAAAGCTAAATATTATAATGTATTCCGGCCATCGTTCCCCTTTGACCTCACACATTAGGGGGCATCTGTTATACACCTGAGTGGCACCTCTCCGTACGAGTGTTGATATCCCTCATGTCGGCACACAAAAGGACACTTATGGATAGAGGTTTTCCCAAAACACTATAGCTTGGCTTGTCATGAAATACATTCTCCCTTCATCCAGCTAGTTACTTTGCCATTTTTCCATGTTAAGATGTATTCGCGACTTTCCTTATATACAACTCGCGCATCATTCGCAAGTCTCGGGTGTAGCAAGTCGCGTATATATGTATTCGCGGGTTGCCTTTATACTAAATCATGAATCATTCACGGGTTTCCCTTCTACATACCCGCGAATGCGTCTCTTAACATTAAAACATAAAAACATGCGCTGATTGGAGATTAGTTAAGTCATTTTACTTAATCTCCCTAACTGCTACAACTTCCCCAACCTTCGAGAACTGCCTTATT
>LPNX010555933.1:1183614-1194033 GCA_001517045.1 Pseudotsuga menziesii | reverse complement strand
TAGAAATAATTACAACAAAGTTTCTCCTGCATATCTCACATGGTGACAGCTGTATGGAATCTGGGAGAGGTTTTTATAATTGGACATGTTTCCAACAAAACACACGTCTTCATTTCTCCATAATCATCTCAATACCCTCGAAATATTCCTTTGAAGCTGATGACTCATATAATAAAATTGTATATTTCTGGAAAAATGACCTGTAAAGATATTTAAAAATATCCCAACCTGTGATCACTGTGTAAAAACTGAAGGAGGTTTTTGATCATAGTCCTGTTAAGAATAAAAACCTCTCTCATTTTTGTCAAATTAAATCCCATTTGTCCAAAAAAATTCTTTGAAGTTGATGGTTGAAATAGTCTTTTGGAAAACCTGAAAACTGGCCTGTACAACTGATTTTGTTGCTGCTGAACTGTAGCACCTGTGAAAAAACTGAAAAAGGTTTTTGTGGATAGGTACATTGTGAAGAAAAGCCTCTCCCAGTTTCGCAAAATACATCTTCATTTGCTCTAAACAATTATTTTTGTTGGATGACTAGAACAGTCATTTCGAAATCTGAATATTTTCCCTCTGAAGATGACTTTGCTGCTCCCAATCTGTATCACCTGAGTAAAAAATGAGAGAGGTTATTGTAGATCAAGATGTTATGATGAAAAACCTCTTTCAGTTTCTGAAATTTCTTCTTTGTTTTCTGTAAACAATTCGTTGAATAAAATGACTAAAACAATCATTTTTCAGAAAAATATGCCGCATTGCTTCTAAACTTTGAACTGTTTAACTTCATGAATGCTCTCACTGTAAATATTTCTGCAACTCTTCTGGGCTGATTTGCTTCTGCATTATTGAATGGTGGCTTCCCTTCTCTCATTTTATAAAAATTAATTTGCAACTGACTCTCTTCATCTCCACCATTTTCCGTGTGATTGAAAACAAGTAACATTTTGAGTTTGGGAGCATGGAGGACTGTCACTCCCTTCAGCGCGCGCAGCAAATGAAATTATTTCTTAGAATACCAAGTAAAATTTATTTATAAACAATGGTCTATTTGGGAGCCACCTTTTCAAATTATCTTTCACGCACCTCTTTGTTCCGGATTTATTTGTGACCCTTGATCTAATTACCTTTCATTTTCAACCGTGGGATCAAGTGACAAGTTACTCATTCCGCCAGGCTTCCTGCTTTTAACCACCGTGCAACTTCATGCTCCGGAATCTCTCACAGCCGTAGATGCGATCAGCCTTTACCTTTCCACCGTTGGATCAAGCAGTACGAAATGAATTCCGCCGGGCTCTCTGAATTTAACCCTCGTGCAATTTTGATCTCCGGAATTTGTAATAACCGTTGATTACTTTTCACTTTAATTTTTTAACCGTCGGATCATGCACCATATAATAAATTCCGGTGGGCTCCTTTCCTTTATCGGACATGCAAGTTTGGGCTCCGGAATTATTTTCAGCCGTTGATTAGTTTTCACTTTATTTCTCTGCCGTCAGATCAACTTTGCATATATAAATTTCGCTGAGCACTTAGGTTTTAATTAACGCGCAACTCTCAGCTCCGGAATTAATATTACCCGTTGATTGAATTTACCTTTCTATATTAGCCATAGAATCATTTTATGCGCTAATGTTTAGATTATACCTTAATAAAGGTAATAACCTTGTTTACCGGGTAAACCCGCGTTAATCTTTGGCTTGGTAAATAAAAGGCGGCATTTGACTTTGGAGAAATATTTAAAAATATTAATTTTTGAATATAAAGAAAATAAAATCTTTATAAAACCCATTTTTTAGGTTTCCTTCAAAAATTAATAAGAAATTTTGCCCAGTTTGTGAGAAATTCATTTGTCCTTTTTCCCTAAACTTCTTTACCTTCTCTTCTTTGCCAACTTGGACATATTTTAATGAGAAAACTTTGGAAACCAACTCAATCACCCATGAAAACTTAAAATTTTGAAGGCAATAGGAGCAATTCAGACAAAAATAAATTTAGTGTTAACAGACATCAGTGGCAAATTTCCATTATTACATCCAAACTAATCCTATCTATTAAACAAATTACAAGAATCGTCAACTAATCCTATCCTTCTAGAAATGATTACATGGAAGCATCAAATAGTATTTCCTACTTAATCTGAAAATAGAGGACTTTGACTCGATGCTCCTGCATCATTCTCCAAATGTGATATTTTCTCATCCTTATTTGATAAAAAAATTCTCAGCCCTTCATTATTTTTTTCCAAGATTTGATTTTGGAATTCTCAGGTATTATTCCTTTGCTCTTGAAGTATTTTAATCAATTCTTGCTTATCCCTCTCGCATTGTAGATAATTATTGGTCGCTTTGTAATGTTATAATTGAACCAATACTACTTGTAATTCTAATTGCAATTCTAATTGCAATTCTACTTTTGTAATCCCCATTGCTTGATATTAAGACTTTTAAACGTAGTTTTCTATTCTTCAAATTTGTTCCTTGGAGAAAAAATTCTTCTTTACAAATCTTCCCTTGCTTTTGTCTTTTGTATTTCTTACTTCAACAATAAATGGTCACACCAAAGGTGTAATATTGTGTTCTTTGTAATTAATAATTGTAATTTTTACAATTATTAAATAATAATAGTAATAATAATTACAATGTATTATTAATAATAATAATAATAATAATAAGGGGCGATGGGAGGGGGAGGGATTCTCATTAATCCTAACGGAATTCAGAAACAAGTGTATTATTGGGGATTAGGTGATGAAACTAACAATGTTGCAGAAGCTCTGGCTCTCTGACAAGGCCTCCTTCGAGCTCGAAATCAAGGAATATCAGATCTTATGGTAATTGGGGACTCACAACTAGTTACTCAATCCTTAGCTACCAACTCATTGGTGTCCAACTTAACCTTCGTTAGTTGCTTAGAATAATTCAAAACCTTTCCAAATCATTCTGGAAGATTAACTATTTCCACGTCTTTAAGACGATTAAATGAGCAATCTGACCTCGCGGCCAACATTGCAACCTCCTTAAGGAAAAGGTCGTTGGTCTTGAATGGGGATAACTCCCTTTTGTTAGACACTGAGAGGGGGGGTGAATCAATGTAAAGCCAATTTTAAAACTTTTCTTAGCTTGTCACAATTAACTACCAATTCATCATTCTATCAATCTCATAATCATTTCATAAACATCTTTCACTTCATCATTCACATAGCATAAGCATTTGAATCATCAAGAACCATAACACAAAAGAACACAACACCATATAATTTTGTAATCTTTTTGTATTAGTTTTGGACCGGCTACAACCGTGAGGAAAATCAACACCTACTGATATGAAGAGCACCTACTCTGCATCCAGGACCCTGCCTGGTTTTCTTAGACCCTGCTAAGAAGGGTTTGAGGTATCCTAACATCAAATGCAAGACAAGCTTGCTTTTAGAATTAAAGCTCACTGTCACATCATTTCATCAATCAAATCAACATCACCTATCTCTTCAATCTGCTGCCAACTATCTCTGCTCATGCTCATCCTTTTCTCTGATCATCATTCTTCACTACTGCTCATGAATTTTTGTTGTTGCTAGTCAACTACTCATCATCTCTACTGCTGGTCATAGGTCTGCTCATCAATCTACTCATCAATACCGCTGCTCATGAACCTCTGGTCAATCTCTGCTTGTCATTTTATGCTTGCCGCTGCAACTCTAGGTGACACTTGTGAAAACTGTTGTCATCATCATTGTCAAGGCAAGGTCTGGAACATCAAGGTTTGGATCATCATGTTAGTACATCATCTTGGAGTTCATCATAAGATGTACATCATCATCAGAGTATGCATCAAATGTGTATCATCACATCATAGCATGCAATATTAACATCTTTGCATCTAAGTCTTCAAAGTCTACTCAAAAGGATGTTTGTCCATATACAAGGCATCACCATAGTCAACTACATCTTATAAATATACTTGTCATTGTTTGCTGCTTATTACACATCCAAGGATGTCACTGTATATTTCATTACAATATATGTCCTCATACAACTGTCTGTACAGTAGTATCAGGCAGTATGCATCAACCTTGTAGAATTTGCATCAACATAGCATGCATCAACATCATTTCATAAATGTGTATAGACTGTGTATATCTATGGAAGAGCCCTAACCAAAGTCATAACTCAGACTAAGAAAGGATTCATGGAAGTATCACACATCCCCAGCCTTCTTTACCTTCTTTCACACTGTTCTTCAATAGTTCTTTGTTGCATCTCTTGGATGCTCTTGAAGAATGCCAAGTATGAGTTTCCTCATCTTGCTAGGGAAGATACCTTCATCTTTCACTTACCTCAGTTAAAGCCTGAATTCTCTCTTCTTATGAAGGTCTTCTTAAGCTATGCATGCACTTTGTGTCACCTCAACCAATCAGTTGTCATCCAGGATTGTCAACACTTCATGCTTTTGTTGTACATACCTGTCATCATTCATCTCAGTCCAATTATTCTTCTGTAGATGTCTTTGTCTTCAAACTGTTGGATAGTCAATTATGTCAATTATGTTGTTCATGTCTTCAACTGTCTACACATGTCAAAAGTCTGTTCATATCCATCAAGACAACTGCTTGTCACAATCTACTTGTCCACTGCATAATCATGTCACTTCTCAATCATCCTGATCTGCCCTCTGCTCATAAATATATGTGCTTAAGCCAAGATATAAACATGTCAACCTCATCAATTCTGTCAAGTCATTTTTTAAGTTTGTTCATCAAGATCATGTCACAGCTATCATCAAGTCTTTGCCAAGCCACCACAAACTCTATTCATTACTTCATGTGTCTATCCATTATTGCCATGTCAACAAGGTCTGCTTATGTCTGTCATATCAAATCAATCTGATCATATTTGTCATATCAACAATCTTCTTATGTCTGTCACATCAACATGGCTTGCTGAAGTCATCAGGGTTTGCTCTTGTCATGTCCAATCCAAAGGCGTATACAGGCATTTACAGCCCAACCAAAATTACTCAGTAGCTTCCACAGTTAGCCCAAAGAATCAGAGAAAGAGAAGAAAAAAAATTCATAAAGACTTTGGCTGCCATAGACCATAACCCCAACAATATATTTCTTCACTGCGGCTCCATCAGCAGGTCCAATCCCAAAATTAGTGTCATCTTCTACCACCAAAATTCTACTTCATCATCTTACTGTGGCAAAGACATATCAGACTTCAAAAGCTTGTGTTTGCTGCTTATTATTGCTCCCAAATTTAGGGCATCCACAAATTGGGGTCTGTTTGTAATTTTGTACTGCTGCAAATAGTCACCACTGAAAACAAAGGACTTCACTGCTGCAAAAAAAATTCGGGCTTGCAAACAAATTCAACCAAAAAAAATAATTGCAGTCACTATTGCTGCCACTGCTCCTTCACCCGAAAAACAGTCTGCTGCTCCCATATGCTCTCCACACTCCGAATTTGCAGAGCTAAAACTTCCAAAAACATTAACAAAAACTTCACTGTGGATGCTTTTGTACACTTCTTGAACCCAGTCTATCCACCGAAATTTCCTGAGTGGCAAATTGAAGATCAGAACTATATATTTCTACCTTCTATGGCTACCTCAGTGCACCCTGAAATCAGAGCTATCTCATCCGAATTTTTCACATCTAAATTAAGAGTGTAGGCTCCTATTTATACACAATTTCCACAAATTATTTTACTGGGCCGACCTTCCATTTATAAAACAATTGGTTATTTTTATTAATTTTAAAAAACTTAATGGAGCCGACCTGTCATTATTCAATTTATTTTTAATATTAAGATTTATTAATAGTTTGGGGGCCGACTTAGATCATGTAAATGACATTTTGAGGGATAACTTTGTAGGGCTTTCACAAGAGGGATTATTCAATTTATTAGGGCTTCATACAAGGGCATCTGTATTGTTAATTAACTTGTACAAGAAGCTTGAGAGGGGTTACAATACCCATTCGACATCATCCAAGGAGCTCCATCCAAGTGGGCATGGTCATCATGTAGATCTACAACAATCAATTCAACATATGTGTGGGTTCAAAGGACTTTTGTGGGTCAAAGGACTTATTTAAGAGCTTCTTCATCAAGTAGGAGGCTTCATGGGCTTCTTCAACCACCTCACCCACACAAGAGGACCTCTATGGGTCAAGATCCATCATGACATCACCTGTGGGGTTGCCAGACCTTCGCTTAGGGTACTATGACATCATCAGAGCATGAATGACCACATAATGGGTCATTAATGCTTCTTCAACCCATTTAGGGCTTCTCCAACTTCAGTAAGGGCTTCGAGACCATCACTTGGGTCTTCAACACCATCAACAAGGTCTTCAACATCTTCAGCAAGGTGGTGGCATCAAAATCCAGTCTTGTGGGTACATGGACCTTGTCAACTGGGTACAAGGTGCTTTAAGGCACAACCCACTCTGTAAGGGGTCCAAGGCACTGCAGGTGGGACTTGGTGGCATCAATGACATCTAGTGGGGCCACTACAAGTCCATGTTGGCATCAATGATCTCATAATAATAATAATAATAATAATAAGGGGCGATGGGAGGGGGAGGGATTCTCATTAATCCTAATGGAGTTCAAAAACAAGTGTATTATTGGGGATTAGGTGATGAAACTAACAATGTTGCAAAAGCTCTAGCTCTCTGGCAGGGCCTCCTCCAAGCTCGAAATCAAGGAATATTAGATCTTATGGTAATTGGGGACTCACAACTAGTTAGTCAATCCTTAGCTACCAACTCACTGGCGTCCCAACTTAACCTTCGTTAGTTGCTTAGAATAATTCAAAACCTTTCCAAATCATTCTGGAAGATTAACTATTTCCACGTCTTAAGAGGATTAAATGAACAATCTGACCTTGCGGTCAACATTGCAACCTCCTTAAGGAAAGGGTCGTTGGTCTTGAATGGGGATAACTCCCTTTGCCTTATCCCATAGGACCATGGGCACTAGAGGCTGGGCCCATTGCTGCCCATGTGGCTCCCACCTGTCCTGTCTCCCATCATGTAGGATCGTGGCGGGAGGAAGGCGCTTGTGATGGCATGTGGGATGGCATGCGACAATTAATAGGTCGTCTCCTCTGTCCCATTTGCAGCAGAAGAACGTCAGCCTGTACATAATGTTTTAAATGCTCTGAATTATGAATCAGCCTAGAGGTCCTTCGATGTTCCATCCTCGACGTGTGAGTGTTGTAATGGATATGCTCGAGATCGTGAAATTATGGTGCGTGCAGTTAAATTTATCAGGTTGGGAGTTGCAAAAATTTGCAGCACTCTGCACCATTCACTGTGGAGGTTTGGTTGGATGTTTCTTGCTTATGGATTCTTAAAAAACTATGGATTCCTCTCCACAATCATCCACTTTTTCTACCTCGACTCTTTTGGTCACTGCTGAGTTGTGGGCAATAAGGAGGAATCTCAACATGCATAGGAGTTATCTGAAACAAATTGATCATGAAGGTGGAAGCTGTCTGGAACATTGTAGATAGAGATCTCTCCCGATTGCATGAGGAATTCTCAGAATCTATTTCTTAGTCTGAAATTGCGATGACCGGATGATAGCAGTTTTGGAAGTGAAGTTCGATAAATTGGAGCTGGCAGTGGCTAAAATGGCAGCTGGTGCAGGAGGAGCAGCAGCATCAGACTCTGGTCAACATGGTGGTGTCCAAGGAAAGTAGCAGGTTCCCATGGGAGCTTTCCTTTCTTTGCTGCAAAAATGAGTAGAATTTTTAAGCTCGACAGCTTAGCATAATTGTTACTGCCTTCCCCAAAACCCACAATTAGTTCGAAGAAATGGTTCTCCGAAAGAAAGAGAAGAGCCCCTCCCCCACAAAGATTATTTTGAGCTACCCCATCAAAAAAACCCCAAGGCACAGACTTGTCGATTTCCACTTCTAAATCCTTCCTCTGTCTGGAAACTTTGATGTACTGTGGAAAAGCAGGAAGTATTCCACAAACAAGACCTGTTGTAATTTCAGTGATGCAAGCTTTATCTGCAAATATTAAATTGTTTCTAGCAAGCCAAACACCCCAGATTACTAACAGTGGCAGAGTTGTCATCGATTCTTGTGTTTCCACCCTCCTCCAATTCTCCCAGGCTTGAAGTACCGATAAACCCCCCTAACTGCAATTCAGGCCTAGAGCCTTTGAACACTCTCTCCAAACTTCTTTGATAAAAAGACAATTTAAAAAAAGGTGAGATACAGACTCACCATCTGACTTACAAAGTGTACACCATCCAGGTCCCTGGAAACTCATTTTCTGCAAATTGTCCCAAGTAGGTGCCTTGTTTTCCAATACACACCACATAAAGATTCTGGTTTTTGGTGGACTTTTATCATAAATCCAAAGAAATTTGTGGACTAATTTATTTACAGGTGGCAATAAGTACCTTGTTAATGAGGGGTTACTAAAATTGGGTAACTTTTATCTAACATGTACCATCAATAAAACTTCACAAGTCTGTCTATTTTCTCACAACCTCGGTTGGTTGGTCAAAATGCGCACATATAATCAAATATGTGCAAAACTTGTCATAGCCTAATAAGCATTCCGAACTTTCACACAATTTGAATTTTCTTGAACCAATGATATGACCAAAATCCATAATTTTCAAATCAACATATATAGGAAGATGGTAAGATGCAGGGCTTAGGCATCATACAAGTTAAGGAGTTAGAATTGGGTTCCGAAGATGAACATGCTGACAGTGTTCGCAACCACAACACTATGGCGGGCACCCCACCAGGTAATAATTATCTTTCTCCCTTTCCCACTGATTTCGTTTCTGAAGAGTACGTGGGTGAAGTGGAGGGTTTGATCAGGTCTCATAGGAAATGTTCTCTCCCTACTCCATCATGTGAACCATGTGACCACTCCGGTCCTACTATGCAGCCTAGGATTGAGGTTTCTTCGGACTCTGTTCCTTTACAGGACTCCTCATCTCCTGTTCCCACTTGTGATCCATATGACCATCCTTGTCCTACTCTGCGGCCTAGGACAGAGCTTTCTTTGGATTCTATACCTGTTCAGGATTCTTCGACACCGGACATCTGTCATAGGGACCAGTCTTCGGGGGATTCTCTGGTCCCAAACTGCTTTACTAATGATACCCTTCTTCGGTCTGTTCCACCGGTCTCGAATCCTGAAGCTCCCCAGTTGACATCACTAGTGGACTTTCCTCCCTTGACTCTGAACAGGTCCCCTCCTTTACTATCTCATCCTCCTCAGAGTCCAATTTCCTCCCCTTCTTTTTCTGATCCGACCCTCAAGCAAACCCTTACTATATTCACAGCGGTTACCCCGACATCTCCCTCTACCATTCCTATAAATTCTGTTCGATTTGAGAATGTAACCATCAGGAAGAAAAGAGGACATAAAGTAAAAACACATGTCGATCTCTCTCCTGCCTCTCCACCGTATATACCACTTTCAGTGCGTCTAGAGAATGCTGCCTGTAGTGTTTCTTCCAGGGGACTTAGAGCACCAGCTCCCCATACAGGTTCCCCATGAAGATTATCTCTTTCAATGTACGTGGCCTTGGAGGCAAGGCAAAATCTCTGTGCCTCCGATCCCTTTTCTCCTCCCTCAAGCCTGATGTCATTCTCCTACAAGAAACGATGTGCAGTTCATTACCAGCACTGTTGGCCTTCTCCAAGATCCTTCCTTCTTGGGAATTTTGTGTGGTAGATGCTTTGGGACTTTCTGGTGGTCTTTTAACGGCTTGGAATCCCCGGGTGGTCAGATGTAAAGCTTATAGAATTTGTGCGGGTCTACTCATCCAGGCGTCTTTTAGGGGATTACACTATCCCATTTCGATCCTGAATGTGTATGGTCCTTATAAAGATCGCGGTACTTTCTGGGATAATGCTGTTGATAGTGGGTTTCTAGGAGCTCATGATCTGATTTTGGGTGGAGACCTTAACCTGACATTAAGCTCCTCTGAGACTTGGGGAACCAAATCATGCTCTGACCCTCTCTCCAGTTATTTTAAAGGCCTGTTCGACTCTCTGGAGCTCTTGGACATTGCTCCCCCCTGTGCAGGTCCAACTTGGCGAAATGGCCGAGCGGACTCTGAAGGAATCAGCAAGAGATTGGATCGGTTCTTAATCTCGGGTCATCTCCTTCCTTCCTTGGGTGTACATAGAGTCTGGACCCATTGCTCTGATATATCCGATCATTACCCTATTATTTTGGAGTGGAATAAGCACATTTCCTCACATAACTACCCCTTCAAATTTAATAGATCGTGGCTGGAGGATACTGTTTTTACGGATTGGGTCAACCCTCTCTGGTTAAGTCTTTTTAAGCAGGATCCTTCTTCTGACCTGGAAGCTCTCTTGTGGAAACTGCAGACCCTTAAGAAGAAAACCAAAGGATGGATTAAATACAGA